>LS046637.1:18380-28487 GCA_900241095.1 Acartia tonsa
ATAATGTTATAAGCGAAGCAACTCTATAATCAAGTCCTAAAAATGTAAGTATGTCCATAAACATTATCTTGTATCAATCAGTTTTTTAACAAATTTACTTAGAATTTTACTTTGACTCTTATACATTTATATTCTAATTATTCAGTTCTGACACTATACAAGTATTAATGTCCGTTTGTCCTACCGTTTCTGTGCTTCGCTTTTATGGATGTTGTCATCCTTGTTCTATAACTGATAGCTTTTAAATTATGAGTAAAAATAGGAGAATGATTTATCCGCCATTGTCATCTCCTTCCTATTCGAATCTGTACTAAAATGATATTGCCTTGCTTTGATATTTAGTTTATAAGGATGTTTATCCCTTGATGTTTATTAAATGTACGGTGCTATCCCTCAAAGTGTATAGCGAGCACTGACCCCCCTAACACTGCAGGGCCTATAGTTTTGGTGCCCTAACTCAGCGGGGCTAACTAGCACCCAATATAACTTATCTGACTTAAAGTAATAAACAAACTAAGAACACACTCCACCCTTCGCTTATTTTCAGATTTTTTCAAAGGTAAGGGGGGGCTTATGTGCTCGACTAAACGCTTTGAGGGAAACAACCAAATTTACAGACGAAAACATGCTGGTTAAATTACATTTAAGCATAAAAATATCAGGAAAGTTAGGGATATTATATTAGAAGAAAATTATTTTTACAGTGAAGCTACTTAATACACCTTACTGTTTCAGTCATTGACGTTTTACGGGCAAATATAGGTTGAGTTTCAATTTATCAATTACGTGAAGAGTCTCACGTTAAAATCAACTTATAGATTTATTTATTCCTTTATCATTTAAAGAGAAACTGGGATCCCTGAAAAAATATGTACACTAGTTATTTTAGTTATTTAGGTCAATAAATATACAGAGTTTATATTATACAATTTTATTCTAATGTTGTTTTATTTACAACGTAAAAATGCGCAAAAATACTTTTAATAATCGGATGAGAATTTAATTCTTTAGATAAGTTTTAAGAGGGAGGGGAGGGAAAGGATTTTTGTCCAGTAAATCATCTAATAATAAAAAGGGAAAAGGCTATGATGTATGATTTTTTGTCTTCTTGGACTTTTTAAATGTACAATGTAGGGAAAGATAATTTACCCTACTGTCTAAACTTTTCAACCAATAATTTTAATCTACAGAAGGGGTATGTTATATGTATGTTACATATGCGAGTTAGATACAATAATCCTTCTAACTATTTCAGGTGAACGCCATCCCTCTGCGCTCATCCTGGGTGATGACGTGCGCGTACGCGCCCTCCGGCGCGTTTGTGGCCTGCGGCGGCCTCGACAACTTGTGCACAATCTACAGCCTGCGGCCAACCAACCAGGGCAACCAGAAAATATCCAGGGAACTGCCTGGTCACATAGGGTAAGTGGACAAAGTTTAATTTGCATTATGACACCTAGAGGCCAATTCGATGCTTTCCCTCAAGGGGGTGTTTTTTCAATGACTAACCTGAAGGACTAAACTCAGCAGAACTAACCAGTATACAATATAACCTAACCTGATTTAAAGTAATAAGCAAACAAAGGGAAAACTTCTTTCCCACCTCTTATATAAAAGTAAGAGAAAGGGGACCGGGTTCTTTGCTAAATATTCTTGGTAGTGTAACCCTTTTTTACTAACTAGCTGCTTCGCCCCCAGATTCTAGGGGCTTTGCAATTTGTAAACAATTTGTGGAGGATTTTTTTTGCTTTTTGGATGGGTTGGGGTTGTCCCATTCCCAGAGAAAATAGCTCAATATCTTAAAATAAGCTTCTGACGGACGAAGAAACATCAAGTATTTAGATATCTTTATAAAATCTCACTTTTCATGTTTTTAGATACCTATCCTGCTGCCGTTTTATTGATGACAATCAGATTGTAACCTCTAGTGGCGATTTCAGTTGCGCTCTTTGGGATGTAAGTATTCCTTGTTCGTCCAACATTATTTTTAAAAATAAACAAGGATGGTCAAAGTCCATAACAGCGCAGCTCAACAAATCAGACAGGCAAACGAATAGAAATATAAATAAACAATGCATTCAATATTTAAAAATATCTAGAAGTTTAAACTAAAATTCTGTGGAAGTCTATCCCAAAAGTACTTGAATACAGGATGCTGAATTCTTACATTTATATAAAACTTACATTTAGTACTAGAATATTAGAGAT
The DNA here is from genome assembly GCA_900241095.1 of Acartia tonsa. Classification (NCBI taxonomy): domain Eukaryota; kingdom Metazoa; phylum Arthropoda; class Copepoda; order Calanoida; family Acartiidae; genus Acartia; species Acartia tonsa. Next base: position 20,589 of record LS046637.1, read on the forward strand.
TATTACGTTTTGCTTAAAAATCCTAGAAACTATTATTCTAAAATGTAAAAAAAATCCTTAGATAGACCAAGTGAAAAAAATCTTCGAAAAACAAAACTGTAAAAATATTTGTATATAGGTTGAGACTGGGGTGCAGGTGTCTCAGTTTACCGGCCACACTGGAGACGTCATGTCCATATCCTTGTCCCCAGACAACAGGACATTCGTGTCTGGAGCATGCGACGCAGCCGCTAAGGTAAATAATTTGTAACACCCCTCCAAAAAAAAGAAAAAATCGATTAGACTGCAATTGTATGGGGGAAGGGTTAGAGTAAAATACTAGAGGAGGAAGGGGTTAAATGACTGTCCTGTCCTCATCCCAAGGACCTTGTGCCAACTTTCAATTGGGTCTTTAAAAATCAACCAATAGTGTCGGGAATATTAACACAGCCAAGTAGCAGAAAACAATTTGCAAGTAGACGAAAAAGGTCTTTGGAAAAGAGAGGCAGGTCCCATTCCTGTCTATATAGAAATGATAATATGATTTAGTACAAATATCTTAATGCAAATTCAATATCAAATAAATAAACTGTCCAAATTTTCTAATATTTAAATGTAAAAGGAAGTTTGCTTATCAACATTTGTGATAAGAAATATATTAGCTTTTCAATTTAATGAAGGATTAGGAATTTAAATAAATGTTTATGACACATAAATAAATATTTTCAATTTAATTTTGAAATTAACTTTGTAGCGCACCGTCTCTTTGATTAAGATTATATAGAACTAAACAGCTTAAAACCATCTTAAGTGCTAAATATGTTATGCCCCCCTTAAATGGAGAACTAACATGGTCCTCTAGTTACCAAGATCTTAAAGGACAACAATAAAACCTTACTACTTTATAATAGGTTAACTGTACGCTTTTTTCTGCTTAAATAAAGGTTGCGTGGTTTTTCTGTTTTACAATGACAACAATTGTCAAAAATTACATTTGAAATAATAAAAACTTAAAAACAAACAAGCTATCTTTTGTTTTACTTGTTCTTAAGTTTAAAAACATACTTTTCTGTAAATGAAATATTTACTTCTCATATTACGTTGCTTAGACTAAAAGCTTAAAGCGAAAAAATTTAAATTTATTTTTTCTTTTTTTGTTTTAAACCAACCAATAAACGAATTTCATAAGTTATCTATGACCTATAAACCTTAAACCAATAAACGAATTTCATAAGTTATCTATGACCTATTATTTAAACTAGAAAGTTTTTTTGTCTGACCGTCAAGAGCTCGCAAACTATTGGACTGATTTATTTCACACAGGTCCTTGGATACTTTTAGAATGATATATTAAATGTGCAATAATCTTGTACAGAAGGGATAATTTTGTTTCTTATCATGTTCTGTTCATTAGCTTTTCTTCCATTGTCATATCCCTTAAAAAGCTAAAATCCCAGATAATAATTTTGTGTTTATTTTTTTAGTTGTGGGACATTAGAGAAGGACTTTGCAAGCAGACCCTGACAGGACATGATTCAGATATCAATGCTGTTACAGTAAGTATTTATATTACAAGCAGACTCTGACAGGATATGATTCAGATATCAATGCTTGTACAGTAAGTAATCATAGATACTCTATAATCATAAGGTGCTTCACCTAAAAGTGCCTGTCGATCACTGAACTCCACCTCCCTTTAAGAATAAAATTAGGGGGGGGGGGAGGAAAGGGAGATTTTTCTCTATTCTCAAGTCGTAACCCTGTGGGGTTACCCAGTACCCGGCCAATATGACCCAACCTAAATCAATAGATAAACAATCGAAGAACTACCCCTCTTTATTTTTATTTTAATTAAAATTAAGAAGGGGAGCTTCCCTGCTTTAAAATGCACTAAAATGGAAAACGCTTTGTACATCCGTCTGAGGGTTAAGTGACAATTTTATGTTTGATTTAAGATCTTGATCAAAGATTTAAAGAAAAATCTACTAAATAATTTAGAACAGAAATAGATAATGCAGTAATCTTAAACAAATTTTGTGTCTTGACTCATACTTGGTAAATGCTATGTTTTGACGACAATAAGTTATGTAAAGTTTTGCATTAAAGAATTATTTGATTCAACTTAAATTTACGCAACGTCTTTATCTGTGTTTAAAATTTTGTTTTTGATTCATTTCTCATTGCAATAAATATATTTTTTTTTATAGTTTTTCCCGAATGGTTACGCCTTCGCCACAGGTTCAGATGATGCCACTTGTAGACTTTTTGATATCAGAGCAGATCAGGTAAATTAATTGCCCCTCCTCCCCCCCCCCCATTTCCATCATAAAACTTTTGTGGAACCATAAAAATTATCAAAAGCGAAAGAATAGTAGATAAAAAATATTCATTACAATGTTTATTTTTAAATGGTTTTGGCAAAGAGGAGCTTGCAGGGAGGGAGGGGTCATTTGTTTTTTTTTACCATTTCGAAAGTTTACTTTTTTTCTGTTCGATGACTAAAAAACATTGGGTACCTTAATTAATTTACAATTGGTTATTTTATTACCTAGCAGTATTTGAACGTTTCAACAAATAATAATATTCTACAGAGAAATAATTTTGTCAATCAACATTGGTGAATTAATACCAGGGTTGGAAGACAAAAAACCCACTACAAAACCCACCCGGGTTTTTTGCCCTTTAAACCACATAAAAAAACCCAAGGGGTTTTGGTTTTTTTTTTAAAGCAAAACTTGTTTTAAAAATAAGTTTATTTTTTACTTTTCATTATTTATACAAAAATAACATGTTTTCATTGACCCCTTGCATGTATTTAACAAAGGAATAGACTCATTATTTACACTGACATTACTCAATAGCATACAGATACACATCTATCCAATCGGTTCAGTGGTTACTGAGATCTTAAGGGATGGACGGACAGACATCAGGCTACTTAGTATTATAGACATTTATATATCATGTAATATTCAAGCTTACAGTAAAAAAAAAACTATAAAAAAAAACCAAAACCCCTTTTAAAAAAACCTAAAACCCGGGTAAAACCCCTATTTTCCACGACCCGGTTTTTTTTTAAACCCGGGTTTTACACAACCCTGATTTATTATCCATGGGCCTTAAATCTGAAAACTTCTAATTTCTAGGAATTGTTACTGTACACACACGAGAATATAATTTGTGGAATAACCAGTGTCGCCTTCAGTAAATCCGGACGTCTGCTGATGGCTGGTTACGAGGACTTCAACTGCAACATCTGGGACAGCATGAAGGGAGAGAGAGCAGGTATCCAGAAGCTTCTCTGATGAGCTTAGGAGATAATGCACTTTGATTAATATCCGATGTATAAGAACCGGTTTTAAGCCATACTGAAAAATCATGTATTGAATTTTTTAATACAATCTTCAACGAATACTAAAATAAAAATATAAAAAACATTCGGGGCCTTAGAAACTGGAATAAGGGTTCGGGTCGGAGGAACTGGTTTTAATCTTAATTTTTTTATTTTACTATTCCTGGAAACCTGTCAATAATACTATGCGATAGTTTTTTTTATACCTTACCTGCCAAAGTGAATAGGTTAATTTAAATGGCAGTGGGAAATAATTCATCTTGAGTACAATTAAAACGCCTATTTTTCACTTAGAAAAGTTAACATGATGAGATGCATTTAGTATCCTGTTTTTCTGGCTTATGAGATCAGTTTTTCGTAAGATGATGTTTTAACAAAATATTTTATTTAAATCCGCTATTTTTTTAGGTGTTCTAGTTGGTCATGAGAACCGTGTATCTTGTCTTGGTGTTACAGAGGACGGTATGGCCGTCTGCACGGGATCTTGGGACTCTTTCCTTAAAGTCTGGAATTAAACAACTTCAATTGTTGGCAGGTAATGTCCTTAAATCTTGTACAAAGACTATAATGTTTATAAGTAGCGCTGCAATAACAAGTCTACACAACTTTTGACTGTTTTATGGAAAATTCACATAAAGCTGTAATTATAGCCAAATAAATTTAATTTTGATCTCAAAGGACAGTTTATTATACGTTTTTTAAGACATTCGACCAACGAACATCAACATATTATGGAGTAGTACAATATTATAAGCAAAGCAACTCTATAATCAAGTCCTAAAAATGTAAGTATGTCCATAAACCTTATCCTGTATAAAGAAGTTTTTCAACAAGTTTACTCACAATTTTGCTTTGACTCTTATTTATTTTATTTTTATTCTGATTATTCAGTTCTTACACTATACAAGTGTTAATGTCTGTTTGTACGACAGTTTCAGAGCTTCGCTTTTATGGATGTTGTCATCCTAGTTTATTAATAAATATTGTTTAGGACTGAAGTTACCAAGCTATAACGTACAGTTCCCATCCGCAGCCCACCTGAAACGAATGGGCCTAAAGTTCAACTTAATCAAGTATTACAAAATAAAACATTTATCAAAGCACAAGCACACCTCGAGGATATTTGGTCTGTAATATAATATTTATATTTCAATCATGAGATAGATGGATAGCGCATGTATTGTTAACTTGTTGATTTCTAAAGTTATCTTCAGAAATGCCACCCAAATGCCCTAACTTAAAATTAATCTTCCCCAAAACAGATCAATATTCCCTTAGAGTGTGATAAATAGTGCATAAATCCATGGTTGCTATTAAAGAAAGGTGCCTAAAAATTAAAATGTTCTGAAGTGATTAAAAAAATATAGAAATAACATCAAAATTGCTGTTTGAATACAAAAGCAACATAAAAAGAACAATTTTAAGAGGACACGCAATTATTATTTTCTAAAAAAAAGATAATCAAGGCTTGAAATGGGATAATCTTTGGCCAAGCCGTTATTTTCAACGGCGTATGGCAGGTGTTCCACTTTCAGCCTATATTAGTGATTTTTTATTTTACATGTAATTTAACAAATATACAAACAATACCTATAATTATTATTAAAAATTTGTTGAACAATCATGATAACTTTTTTTCTGAATATTAAGCGACATATTTAAGATATATTTGAATTATGGAACTGTCAAATTTTGCTGAAATAAAGGACTTGGAAAAATAAATAAAAGTGCTCTTATTTAAAAAAAAAATTGCATATTTTTATTGTTAGCCAACCTTTATCTTTATAGATTTGATGATTCATCAACTAGTAATTTTTTTTTAAAGAAAGCTTTTTTTGTTTTAATCAAAAGAACCAGAAAAATTATTTGCATTTAATGTGTTGGTTCTTTTATTACATAGTCTTTACAATTATTGTTTTATGTTGAAATGATTATTTATACTACATATATGATATTGATATACATAGTTATTTTCAAATGGTTCCTAAATTATTTTTTAAAATCTGTATTATACAAAAGTAAAAAAAGGCATGATTTTAAATTATTCAAACTTTATATGAAATAATAAAAAAAACTTTATTCTTCATAAAAAGCTTTTTTATTCGCTTTCTTAATTTATACAAATTTTCAAATATATTGTAAAAGATAAAAACTTTAAATATACTATTTGCCATGTGATGTTAATTGAAATGTTTGCTTTGTAATTTTTGTATTTTTCCAATCAACGAATTTGCTTTATTTATTTCATATTAAGTCAGAACAAGTTTTCTTTACATAAAATAAATTCGTTGAAATATTTGTTTGAAATTTTCAGTAATCAAATAAGTTGTAACCAATATTATTATTATTGCTATTTATGAAAAAAAAACTAAAGCAACGCACGACAGTAAGAAAGATATTTGATCAATTTAAACTGTGATTTTATTGCCGATACCTTTTTTCTATCTTTTTTATACTTGTTAACATCGGTAGATTTAGGCTTGAGAGAAAAGTAAAAAAGAGAGAGGATATAATAGCTAGATTTGTGCTTAGTTTAGCTGGGAATATTAAAGTAAAGGAATTAGCATGAGAATAAGTTTAAATTTTGATTGGTTGGTTCATACTAGCTGTATTCAAGCTTTTCCACTTTTGATTTTAATCTACAAAAGGGATAATTTTGTTTTTCATTAAATTTGTCTAAAACTAAAGAATCTTTTTTCATGCTAATTCTTTATACTGAATATTTCTGAAATTAAGTGTTTTTATACGGTGGCTGGAGTTAAACAAAAAAAAACTTTCAATTCATTAAAACTTACCAATTAAATGTGTGGTAATCTCAAAATTAAATTCAAAACTTTTTTAATATTGTAATTTATTTATTAAAAATACTCTGCAATTTTAATGACAATTCTCAATGCCCAAAAGTAAGCATTTACACATGATAAAGATTTTAATTTTGTCTTGAATACTTCTTATATGTATAATAAAAACTAAATTAAAATCTTTATCAGAAAAGGATAGAAACATGATGGTATAATTTTTCAATAAAATATCTACAAAAAGTATTATTGAACAGAAAGGTTGTTGAACATAAGAAACCTTCTTTGTATTTCTAATTTTTAGGTTTTGTTTGGGTCTTTAGAGAATTCGCAAAGCATTTGTACAAAATTTTTTAAAATATTCAAAGTAAATCGATGAAAAGGTACTATCTCTATTAATTTTCTGTGTTTAACTGTAAGAAATATTCCAATGTGTTAAAAAAAGTAACGACGTTTTACTTTAGTACAAATGCATTGCGTTTTAACTAAAGATTTTGATTGCCATATTTTTAATTATTATTTGCTTAGTACGTGTACCTTTTTAATGCAGCGCAAATTATTATCATTTATTTATCATCAGTGATTTATCAAAAAAACTTAAATAGCACAATTTTTTCTCTTAGTATTGAAGCATTATGATAATTGTCTTCTTTTTTTTTATCTTTTATTAGATTTTTTCAAATGTATATTATCTTAGGTTATAAATAAAGCATAAAATTATTTTCCTAGTTTTTTTTTTATTTATACTGGTAATTTTTGTCCATTAGTAGCGCGGTAACTTTTTTGACAAACAAATAAACACAATAAAACATTAAAACACGTTAGGATTCCATCCATGGATCTAAGATAAGACAATGGCCGATAAATTTATATACTTACCCAATGATGATACACGAAATTAACCCTAATGTAGAATACAAATACTGGTTGAAACGTTTTGATACTCAACTTAATGAACCTACCAATCAAAATTCAACAAATACTTGTTGAAACGTTTTGACACTCAGTGAACCTACCAATCAAAATTCAAGAAAAGTCCCCAAAGTTGAAATGCTAACGACTAAGAAACTGTTATTATAAAACGTTAGGGACAAATGTAATAACCAGCTCCCTTTCATCTCTGCTAAGTTGGAAGGGACCATCGAACTGTAAATTAAATAGGTGCCCAAAGTTTTATATATCATTTCATGGCTAAAACCACTATGATTTTTTGATTGAAGGGTACAAAATACCAGTGTTTAAACTTGTACACAGATAATTAATTAGCTATTGGGATAATTTCATGTGTATTAAAGAATAATTTTAGTGCATTAGATAATTCCATAAAAATACAACATTTTAGGTTACTTTTAGTTAACAAGGTGGTTTTAGGCTATAAATTGTCATAAAAACAATAACTATATTCTATGTATTCTCTTTTTCTCCAATTTATTTCATGCTTTTTCCTAGAAAAAAATATTATGGATGCCGCGGTTTTCATTATGATCTAAATGTCGTCTTTTAAAGATCAATCCTTAAATCTTTATTGCCGACTTTTTGTTAACATGATTATTTTAACCTAAATTATTCATTTTTTGGACCCAAGCTTAAATATATTTCTTATATATGTGTTGCATTTTTAATAAATTAAAAACAATATAAAGAAAATCAGTTTGAAATGTTATATGTATATAAATCTATACAACACATATATTTTTTTACATTCTAGTATAAATTTTTTTGATAACAGACTAATAATGCATTTTTAAATAATTTTATGAATAATTGATA
>LS046638.1:11787-24510 GCA_900241095.1 Acartia tonsa
ATGTAAGTATGTCCATAAACATTATCCTGAATCAAGCAGTTTTTCAACAAATTTACTTACAATTTTGCTTTGACTCTCATATATATTTATATTACGATTATTCAGTTCTGGCAATATACAAGTGTTAATGTCTGTTTGTCCTACCGTTTTCAGTGCTTCGCTTTTATGGATGTTGTCATCCTTGTTTATACTAAAAATAGCCATGAAATCGAACAAAATTAAATAACTCCAGCCGTTTAAAGATCTTGCTGAACAAATATTTAATTTTAAAATCTTACCTTATTATAGCTGTCACTTGCGTCCGAATCTATGGGAGACATGGACGGATCTTTCATTCTAACCTCTCTCGTCTCACCACCCTCCTCCATATCCTTCTCGCTCACTTCGCTCAGCTCGACGTCGCTACCCTCGTTGTTTGCGTCCTTGGTAGCGGCGCTGGCCGCCTTACAGGCTTTGCCTAAAAAAATGACACCCTATTAAAATTCGTGGATTTTTCATTAAATTATTCGGAGATTTAAAAAAAGTTTTGGTAATAAAGAAAAGTAAACTATTAGAATATATGTAGAAAATCTTAAGACATATTCACTAAAAGGAATGCTATAATGACATCTATAAACAAAGCTCTGTGAATATGCAAATCTTACAATCGTTAAGGCTATTGAGCAGGATTGAAAATATGTTTAAAAAGAGAATAAAAAGATATTTAGACGGATTTGCTTGAATTATAATATACTAGAAAGTTGTTGCGCCTCTAGATATAGGGAATCTGTATTTAGAAATTGAAAAACAGCCTAAAACCACCCCAAAACTTCAATATACAAACAATTTAGCCTAAAACCTTCACTAAACCTATATAAAGTTTTCCTGAAATGTAGAAATAAATAGGCTCATAGCTGTTAAAATCTTAAGCTTTTTGTAACAGGGTTGGTAAAAACCCGTTTTTTTTTTTAAAATAACCCAATTTTATTAATAAAATCCGGGTTTTTTTGGGTTTCATTGTTTTCTAAAAAATATTACCTAGGAATTTTAAGATAAAAGGTTAAATCATTTTTATAAAGTAACAGGATGTTTGTCTGTACCATAGGATCTCGCTAACTGCTGAATCGGTATGGCTCTCCTGTACAGGGTAGCTTTTCATAAATCTGCCCCCCCCCCCAAATAGTTAAAAATCTTCAATAGACCCGTTAGAAGCTAATTGTAATTGAGAACCATATCGGTTCAGTGGTTAGGGAGTTATTTTGGTACATATAGACAGACATTCCGTTACTAATATATAAAAATAAGCAGGTAAAATAAAATATTTTTTATAATTTATATTATTTGTTTGAAAATAGTACTCCTTATGAATCAAAATAGAGTTAACATTAGCGACAAAAGGTATATTTAAAAAAAAACCACGGTTTTTTTAGTTAAAAAACCCAATAAAACCCAACTTGGGTTTTTTACTTGGTTTTTTTTTTATGCCAACCCTGTTTTGTAATAGGAAAAGGATAATTATACCTTTGAGTTTTAGCTTTCCTTTCCCCTTTCTCTTCTTCTCCTTCACCTTCTTAACAATCGTTTTCTTAGCTCCTTTTCCTTTCTTTCCTTTCTTATCCGCATCCGCCGCACTCTCATCCTTGTGAGTTTCATTCTCACTTTCTTTAGCTTTGGCCTTCACTTTCTCCTTCTTATCTTTGGCTTTCACGGCTGACTTTCCGTCCTTGTCCTTCGAGACGGGACTCGAACTTTTGCCCCGGTGCCTGTCTTTGCTGTCCTTGCGACGTCGGCCCGCCGGCGAACGGCTGTCAGATCTAAAAAGAATGTTTATTTCAGAATTAGTGGTAATTTGTAGGTTGCGTGCGCATTGCATTAAGCAAACTGTATTACACAAACCTAATTTGGCCTACAATAAGAAAAAATAAAACCAAACACGAGGAAATAAATATAATATTTTAATTTTTTGTTACCTTGATTTTCTTCTAGCACCAACACTTGACCTCTTCTCATCCTTCTTCTTACAGCCACTTCTACTACGCCCACCTCTTCTACTATCCTCCCGACTTCTACTCCGACTGTCATTTCGAGCTCCCTCATTCCGCTTTTTCGCCTTCAACTCACGGACAACATCCTTAAGATCACGCTCGCTGCTCCGCCTGCGCCGCGAGTCCCTGTCCCGTGAGCGCGACCGTCCGCCGCGTCCTCCACGCGACCGGCTGCGCGAGCGAGAACGGCGGCCGCCGCCGCGTGACCGTGATCGACTCTTTGATTTTCGCTTTGACCTGCGCTCCTCGTCATGACTGTTTGACCGCTTTTTGTCATGCGATTTTTTCTTGGATGACTTTTCAACGTCTTTATGTTTGTCGCCTTCAGATGAACGGCGTTTGTCTGTGTTTTTGGCTTGTTTGTCATCCTTTTTGTCGTCTTTAGGTGGCGTTTCGTCATCATCACTGATAACTAAGGGTTCAGTCTAAAAATAAAAAAATGTTCATAGGCTTTGCAAACACCTTTTTATCATAAGTTATTATTACTAGTTTATTATGAACATCTAGAAGGGGTCTCCGACTTAAAATAACCTAAAGCCTGTCATTGACCAAAGCTAAGCTTTCCGGAAAAATTGTTGAATGATTAGTAACCTTTTTGAGACAGGGAGGAAGGACACAATGGGCTGTTTATTACATTAGTCCCCAAAATATCCTAACATTTTCTTATTCGTTAAATTAACAACTTTGGGGACTTATAATGTATTTTTATTAGCTGTTTTTTTTAGGTTGACTGTCTAAACGTTTCAACCACTAATTGAAATCTACAGAAGGGTTAATTATGTTTATCATCAATGGGGATGTACATCAATTTGTAGGCCATAATCTTATCCCTTTAGATCCCTGTATTTGAGATCAAACTAAACATATAGAAAGACAAACATAGACGTAACTAAATACAAATTATCTTACCAATTCAGCCAATGGATTTGTGGTGGGTGGTATATCTGCAGTATTTTCATTGTTGCTGGTGCCAGCATCGTCCTGTTGTCCTGCGGGTGTTTCTGTGCTTGGTCCACCAGTGTCCTCACTCTTCTCATTATCAGTGCTAAAAAAGCATTTTTTTGCAACAACATAAAACCTTTCCAGTATGGCCTGGAAACCGCTGGGTTGGAACCAGTTCTAAGCCATACTGAAAAACCATGTATCGTATCGTATTATACCCAGTGTTTACAAATTTACCTAAATAATTATGCGTTATCCTCTTAGATTTTTTTCAATTTTAAAAATTTTTGTTAAACCCCCTTCCCCCCCCGGCTTACCTATGAAACCTGGCCTAGGACTAGGTAGGCTAGGGGGATGATTCAAGCAATTTCTACCTGACAGGTTTCAAGGTGGTGGCTTCTTCTGCCTCATCCTCCCCGAATATATCCGCCAATAAAGCTTTCTTCTTACTCAAATTTTTCTAAAGGAAATAATTTTAAACATTATAAGCTATTTATATTAAAATGTATGTATAACTTTTTAAAAAGGAGGAAAAAAGAAGAATTTACTGTAATCAAGTGATTTAAAAGCTTGCTGTACATATTTCAAAACTGCTTATATACAAAATGATATGTTATTGACTGTCAAATATGCATACTGACATGCCTTTATTATAATGTAGAAGAAGCAAAACAAACTACCTGTACAGTAGAAGAACCTTGTAAAACAGTCTTGTTGTTAGTTTTTATTTGTAGTTTGATTTTATGGGGTGCACTTCCTTCGGGGAGAGGGATAGCGTCAATGGGTGAGGCTCCTCCATCCTTAAAAAAAATATGTGATATTCAGTCCATTTTTTTGTGTGTGAAGGGCAGGGTTTAAGATTTTGATAAGTTTTTTTTTTATAAAATGCTATTAATAAATTTATTTAAAAATGTTATTAATATCATTTTGAAAGATTTCTGGGAAAGTCAAACAAACATTCGTTTATTTATTTTAGAATTAAAATAAATTAATTTAATTTCTAAAGGATATGATAAACTTAAAAATACTGTGTAATATTATGTTGTTTGTAAATAGTAAACTTTTAGAAAAGAAAATAACAAATCCTAGGTGAATAACCAAAATTAGTTAGGTACCTTTTCTTGATCAGGTTGGGGTTCTGGGGGTAGAGGAACATCATCTATTACAAGACTTTGTCTGTCAGCCTCTATTTCTGGTCTGTCAGGCTCAATTTCTTCATCGTCATCAGACTGAAGGTAAGATGAGTTAAAGTTTGAGAAAAAATGGGCTGGGTATCTTTTTTGGAGTAGATGTATTTCGTTAAGATAAAGGGAATATTTGCTAAAATTCCTAGAACAGATGATTGAAAAGCTTATTTTAAAGTTTTATTTTGAATTTAAAAGTACAAATATACCCTAAAGATGAGTAGTAATAACAACTCAACAGTTTAGAAAAATATATTTTCATTTCTTAGACAAATTTCTATAATCCCAAAAGGCATCTTAGAACCCGCTTGTAAAGGAAAAGTATGCTGTAAAGGGAAAAAAGTAAAAAATAAATTTTCAGGAAACTTACCCCCGGATCAGCAGGATCATACAATTCATCTCCCTTCTCCTCCTCCTTCTGTTTCTCCTGCCACTTTCTAGCATTCTCTCCCCCATAATGTGAAGAGTCCATGTGGCCGCCAAAACCGCTGCCAGCCGCTCCGTCATTCTCGTCTAGACCCGCGTATAGTGAAGTTGCAGCGGCTGAGTTGGCTGAAGAACCGCCAAAGCTGTTGTTAGCTGATCCAAAGCCGCTACTGGCGTTAAACCCTGAAAAATGTTTGACTTTTGTATGTCATAAAAAAGTTTTTATTTTCCTTTCAAATAATTCACTATTGAGCAGCTGTATTACTAGAAATCAGACTAAATTTATATTGTACCTAACAGTTTGTCAGTATGTCCAGTAAGACAACTGCTGGTGCGATCACTTGAAAATTTTATTTTTAGTCTAAAGCTATCTGCCCCACTCCCCCCCTCCCCAAAAAAAAGAAAATTAAAAACTAATGAAAACATACCTGCTCGATTAGAAAAATTTAGATTTATAGAAATGCCACGGCCCCCACTTCCAGTCTGTCCGCCACCGCCAACCGGCCGACTGTTCACTGGTACAGCCGTTGTCGGCGGTAGTCTACCGCCATTAGCTGGTAACCGCCTTTGATCATTATTAGTTGGTAATCTATTGTTACTTCTGGGTGTATTATTTGTATTGTTAATTGAACTATTAGACAAAGGTCTGGAGTTTATTCTGTTATTATCATTAGTTCTCATAATTTCACTATTGGTTGTGTTACACACATTCTCATTCTCATCCTTTTTAGACTTGTCCACCACAGGTTTCAGAATAGAACTGGTAGACAGGATAGATCCTAGCAGGTCTGCAGGTCCGCTGGCCACCTGACCACTAGAAACCTGGATGCCATGCTTGGCCCTCCGACGTCTTGCAGCCTGGATACGCTCTAGGGCCACGCTATGAGGCAAGGCCTGAACTCCAACACCTAAAATATAAATAAGCATATTTAGATTGAATAGCTATTGATAATGCATCTGAAAAAAAATACATTATATACTTAGTTGATCTGGTAATATTTCATTGGAGTGCTTTAACTCTGCGACTTCATAAAGCGTGGACAAAAAGGGATTGTGATTAAACTATTAAAATGATAGGTAGAAGGTAGATTTTTTACCTGAAGAAAAATTAGGCATCGCGGGTTCCTCATTCTCGTCGTCAGAAAAATAATCAAACGTGTACGGATTTCCGAACAGGCTAAGACCACCCTGACCGCTGGCTGCTTCGCGTACGCGCTGCGACCAGTGTGGCTCAGGTTCAGGTAAGCCAAGCGCCTGGCGGACCGATTCCATGACCGCGATATCTTGGCGCCGTTGCCGGTAGCTTACGCCGCTGCCGTTACGTGTTCCACTACAACGTTTGCGTGTTGTTTTACGCTTTCGGCGAGTTTTACGCCGCTTTTTGGTTGGCGTTGTTTTGCTGGTACTTGTTTTTGAGGTGGTTGTCCTTTTTCTGGTGGTTTTTCGTTTGGTTTTGGTGGTTCGTCGCTTTTTAGTCTTGCGTTTGACTACTCCAGATCTTCGACCTTAAAGAATAATAATTCTAAATTTAGCTGCAAGCATTTAAGATCATTTTAAAATCTATAATTACACCAGTCCTTACTAACAACAAAATAGGGCAGTACAAGTTATCTCAACGACGTTTGCTTTTACATATTTTATAATTTAATTGTACTCCTTAATAGATAAGTCAATAAAACTCCCATGACAATTCTAATGACTAAGAAAATAAAATTAGAATCGTACCAATTCTATACTCCAACTCTATTCTTGCGTGCTCCACAGCTGTTCTAATCCTTTCGAGTTGTGACGTTCTTGGTATAACACCACGCCTTCCTCGTCGTACACCGGCGGTTCGTCTTCTTGCTGGCGTGCGGCGAGTCCTTCAAAAATACATTGTTTTAAAAAAGTAGTTACAATTTAAATGTTATTTTTAATACTTACATAACATAAATTACATAAGTCAGTATGAATAAAATAATCTTTTTTTAACCATGATATAGGTGCTATTCTTCAATTTAAAGGCATTCGATTAATAATAATAAATAATACTATACAACAACCCGCGCCATATTTAAAATCGCAAGTTTGTCCGCTTAGAATATTAGCTATCTATCTTTCATTTTCCTATTCCAGTTTCCCTGATTAATATAATATCATAGATTGATGGTAGATACCTGTTAGTACCAGGCAACGCTGGAAATGGTCTATTTTCCTCTTCAGTGGGCTGCCTCTCCCCGACGCCTACGCCGGAGCAGACGGGGCAGTACCACGCCCCCTGAGGCACTTCCCGGAGGGGCGGGTTCAGGCAGGTGGTGTGGTAGCCCAGGTCACAGCCGTCACACAGCATCAGCAGGTGCTCGTTAGTGCCCAGTTGACAGTGTTCACAGAAGATATCCGGAAGTTCCTCCTCCTAAAAAGATTTCATAATAACTACGAAATTCTCATCTTTACTTACCTATCTATGATATGCCTAATTAAAATTAAAATACTAGATAGGTACATAAAAATATGATAATTCATAATATGCCAAAAAACAGTATCTTTCATTTAAATCAAGAACTGGGGAATAGATCGTTATTATAGAGTAGCTGTGCTACTAAAATCTAAATGTTCAATACCTCTGGAATATCAGGTTCTTGCGCCTTGCCGCGTTTCAGTTTAACAGATTCTGTTCCAGTTTCAATTTCCCCGCCGTTTTCGCGGATCGCTATGCTAGAAAACTCTACTCTGTCAATGGGACAGGATGGTGTAACCTAAAAAATATATACAAAGTAGTAGGTAAACTTGGAACAGAAAAAGAAAAGAAAAAAAATTCTCTGAAAAAATATGTCTGTCTGGCTTAAAAGAACTTACAAAAAGTACTTTAAATAACAACCGACCAAATCTCTTAATGAAACTGTTAATTATTATTGCTTATGTTTAGATATTGGTCGGGTTAAACATTGATCAAATACAGTGAAAAAAGTAGTGTAACAGAAAAGTATTAATGAATCAACAATCCAAGTAAGTGAATCACCTTAGCCCACTCTCTGATACAAGTCAAGCAGAAAATATGTTGACAAGGTTCGGGACGACCAAGGTTTTGTGACCGAAATTTCAGCAGACAAATCGGGCAGGTTTCAGCACCCTCATCCCCTGAGCTGCTGCCACTTTCGTCGGCGACAGTTGAAGCCTGCAGCTGGTTTGGGCTGCTAGTTTTGCTACTGCTTGGTACTCCTTCTACAATAAAACCATAATTACAGACCTTTACCTATAACATTTTAATTTATAGTTTCTACGGTTCTATTAATATTAAGAATGATATAAAACTAGATGTTTATGAATTTTTAAAAATCGACACGCACAATTCCTGTATCATAGCTTAGTTAAATTCTTAAATCATTTAAACGTACAAAAGTGTCCAGTTCCTTATCCTTTTTTTGCATCTTTTCAATAACGTATACTTAAATTATCAATACACAAATTCTTCGCCTTCAGGGATTGGTGGAAAGAAGGGGGGGGGGAAGAAGAACGTAAAAAATAGCATAAAACCCCAAGACAATTATATAGCTTTCCTGAAGAACTACCCTATCGGTCAAGCAATTTTTCATATTTTAAGCCTAAAAAAAAGACACAATACTACTTTTTATTATCGGTTGAAAGGGTTTGAAGGGTCAACAGAAAAAAAAGGATGCACATATAAAACGAAAAAAATGAACCTTTATCTTCATTTTCTTCTTGTTCCTCTTCTCCACTGCTACTTTGTCCAGACCCTTCCTCATCTGAAAATTCTGATCCAGATTCCTCACTTTCAGAACCTGCAGTCATTACTTAAATAATAAATCAATTCTTCACAAGTTTTTTTATAATAAAAGTAGATTAATCTTAATCTGTTTCAATAAGTGTACCCAATTATATAAGTAGTAAGCTTTTTTGTCTGTCGCGAAGAAACTTAGTAACCGCTAAACCGATATGGTTTTCCTTAACGGTGAAGATTTCTATAGGCTTAGGGAAGGTCTGTAGCTACTTTGTTAGAGAGTTTCTTCACCCTTGCAAGAAAAATATCCCACAAAAAACGAAAAGCTTTAAAAATATGTGAAAAATAACTTTTACTAAATAGTATTTGAACGTCAACTTCAAATATAAATATCATTTAAGTATTTTCCTGAACCAGTTTCAGATCCTTCTTCCGAGAGATCGTCCTCCGAATTTCCGGCGTCCATTGCCGCGAAATCCTCGCTCATTTTTTGTCCTTGTTATGTTTGCGGATTTCGCATGAACAAAAATCTTGAAAAAGAGTGGACATAATATTATTAATAATAATAATTTAAATAATAAAACTTTTCGGTGGCGCATTTGTTTGCATTTTAAATTATATTTCCGAACATTAAAGGAGCACTAAATGATATTTTGTGAATTTTTTAATGGGACTTAAAAATTATTAGAGAAAAATTAGGAATATCTAAAAAAGGATATGAAAAAAAATGGCACTCCTTTAATAGTTGTTCAGTTAATATTTGAACACTAATAACATCCATAATATTATTCTAATTTAAATCATAAGTTATTGAACCTTATATTTGTAAATTTTGATAAAATACCTTATTTTTTATATTAGTAATATTGCAAAGCGAAATAGAAAATTTTATTTTTGGATTTTTTCAAAGTTTTATTTTTATGAAAGTAAAACTTGTACCTAAATGTTTTTTTAAAAAGTTGAAAATTTTTATATAATAAATTAAAGAAATAATTTCAATAAAAACATTTTTCTACACTTTTTATAATCCGAGGGCCAGGGATTAGATTAGGAAAACTATTTTATCTTTCATATTCTAATTCCTGCTCCTATTTTACTGGTTCTTTTAATTACATTATCAAAATAATCTTATATACTATTACTAATATAAATAAAACTATGAACAATAATTATTTTTGGCTAAGATAAATCAAGATAAAAATAAATCTGAAAGAAAAGCTGAATTCCGTATGTCCCAGCGAGGTAACTAAATCTTGTTCTATAAAAAAGCGGGATAGAATTCAACTTTTCTTTCAAAGTATTTTTAACAATTACTTTTAATATTTACTTTATAGGCAAAAATAGGGTCATCAAACTGACAAAAACATAAAAGGTAAAGATTACCAAACAATTTTAGTCTATTTGTCTGACACGAAGAATTATTCAAAATTATTCAATAAAACAAATATGCCAAAATTGTTGAGCAACCCTTTGAGTTTTATAACTAATAATTAAAACAACTATCCCTACAATATTAACTTAAAACACTTTTTAATATTAATAATAAGATAACCGGTTGTTGGATTTGATTTCATACATTTTTTTGGTAATAATAAATTTGAAATGAAGAAGACTAATTCTGAAAGTATTATAAAATAGAGATCCGACTCTTTTTATATCTTACAATATTTCAAAACTTTGAAACCAACTTTTTTCAAACTTTATAAAGCTCGGAATGGGAAAGTAAGTAGTAAACGATTAGTTTAAATATAGCTATAGCTTTAAATTAAGGTTTTTATTAGTTTTTTTTCTTGTTTAGTTCGGATTTTTAACATAAACTTTTAGAAATATTCAATTTTAAACAAAATCATTGAAACTGGTTTAATGTTTAAAAATCACTGAGCACATTCTATGTGCACTTAAAATAACATTAACTTAACAAACTCCCATCTGAATAGGCGAGTGGGTATTTTCAACCAATTATGCCAGATTAGTACTATGTGTTGCAAAATACTCCTCGCCTAATTTTAATACTTTAACAATAACGAACATGGATTATGTATTATTATCTCTAGAGGAATTTAAATATTAAGGAAAATAATTCTTTATCTAATGAGTATTTTGCTTTGGACTAAAGGAAACATTTGTAATATAAAAGCGGGAATTTTTGTCCGGAAGAATTTGTCCGTTTATTTGGGGAAATTTTGACTGGTGTTGGTTTATAAAAGTTTGAATCTATTCTTTTTATAAAATCTAGATGTATACTTTGGCCATTGCGTCAGCTCCTGAAAAAAATAGCAACATTAACAAGGACAATAACACGCAGAAGTAGCATTATATCTTATGAATACAAAATACACAAAAAAATAGAATAAGACCTTTTTATGATGGGTATTCTTATATAAAAGTAACATGATGTCTATGTCTAAAAGCCATTAGGGATGCAGTCGGTAGTAGACAAAAATTAGTAAACACTTCTTGTACTACACAACTTTTGAACCTTTATTTATAAATTTTGTACAACTTTAACTTGTAAAATTAGTCCCTAAACAATTGTTCAGTTATTAATACTCAACTAAATATGACGGACTGACAGTTATATCTTGTCATAAAGCGGAGCTACTCTACAAGTGATACTTAATATATCTACCTGCACTGGCAATATAAGGTCTGGAAGGATGGAAGGCGACATCCAGAATACTTTCATCAAACTTTTTCCTGTGAGCCGTCATCTCCTGCACACATGTCTTGCTTTCCAAATTCCAAACTCTGAAAAATCATTTTTATTTCAATTAGTGATGGCAATCCGTCGAATTTTTGGGCCGGATTCGGATTCCGGATTCTTAAAAGAATTCGTCAAAAAAAGTGGCGGATTCCGGATTCTTATTTTTGGCGGATTCCGGATTCGGATTCCGGATTCTAGCCATGTTTTCAAAGGCTTTTTTAAAGAATTAAAAAAATTAAGTGCTACATATGTCCTAAAAATTAATGTTTTTGTTTTTTTTCTATAATTCACTTCCGAGAATTGAACCAGATTTTAAAAGATATTATATATAATGATGATAATCTTTGCCTTCAAAAAGGGGAAGTTGAAAGAAAAAACTCAAGACGCTAATTTTAGCCTACCAATTCAGAATCCGGAATCCGCTATTAAAAAACGGATTCCGGATCCGGATTCGGATTCCAAAATTGGCCCAAAAATTGGGCGGATACCGGATTCCGGATCCCGGATCCGGATTCCGGATTGCCAATCCTAGTTTTTACTAACAATTACAGCATAATATGATATTTCTCACTGTTATATAGGGAAAAAAATCGTATCCTAACTTACAGATGAACAGGCAGGCATTTTTTTTTACTTATACCATATATTCTTTGTTTGTAGGCCATTATTGTTTGCCAAACTGGTTGGATTGAATGAGAAGGAGAATCTACAGTGTCCACCTGCATTTAAGGTCTAGTGGAGAAAGAATATAATCATTTTTTTCTACATGATCAGAGCAATGTGATTTTTTCGGCTGCTATTGGAAATAGACAGTTGAAATTAAATATGTCTTAATATTTTTTGCCCGTCTTCTGTTGAATTTTGCATATTCTCCGTCTTTCTTTTCTTTGTTATGAATAAAAACATCTACTCACTTTGTTGTCTATTCCTTCATTTTTTTGCTTTGCATCTTTTGGATGTTGTCATCCTTGTTAGTTGTTTCTCCACCAACTAAACTTGGTATTAGTATATGATGTTCAGTAAAGAAGGAAAATGGCACAAGTTTCTGCTACGTGGTGACTACTCAGCTTCCATTCTTGTCTGGAGGTAATAATTCAAATTTTACATATATACCATGTTCACAGATACGTAAATAAAGATCATAGGCGTAGTCATTTTTTGTAGCCTGGGGGGTCAAAGGCGCGGGCCATTACACCTAACCATTTTTTGTTGTGTAAAATGGGATAAGAATCAATATGAAATCAAAATGTCTTGAAAACAACACACCTATTAGTCCTTTAATCAGTAAAATTATAACTTAAGATAGAAAATATAATATTTTTTCTCGTATTCGTTCGAAACCGATTAATATCCGGTGGATAAAATCAATGATCTGGTGGTTCTCATCAATACGAAAAAAATATGTCTAGCATCGTATAATACTTAGCCCGGTTTTAATCTTATGTACATTTTATATCCGCGGAAAGCTGTTTATAATACGATGTGAAAAATTAACTATTATCATATTTCATGAATTTTGTCTATCTATTTATCTAGAATACCTGACACGCCCACATGTGCAGCTATCCAGCAGAGTGTAGAACAAAATATAATTATCTATCTATCTAGAGCCCAGTTCACAAAAGCTAAAAGGTTGACTGAGAGAAAAAAAAGGTCAACCTTTTATGAGGTCAACCTTTTTTCAGTCGTACTTTTTAAAATATACTTAGTAAAAAAAATCTTTAA
>LS046640.1:15058-25149 GCA_900241095.1 Acartia tonsa
CTTTTACCATTGTAGTGGGGGAAAGCTGTTCGTAGAGGTATTCTAAATATTTAGATAATCAAATTATTTAACTTAAAATTGACAACTTTAATAACACTTAACCATAAGATAGACATGATTTCTGTTATTATGCTATTTTATGCTATTGTTAGGACCAAATCAAAGCTTCTCTAAAAGCAGAGAATCAAAAGTAAACTATGATACAATTACAGGGCAATAACAACTTTTTAAAAAATTAGAGTATGTTATGATATTATTTTGTTTAATAATTATAAAAATTAAGATGTATATAAAAGTCGTCTTCGAGGCAAAATCTTAAAAAAGAAAAAATAAGCTATTCAGAGATTAAATGATGTATAACTCCCAATAATAATTACCAAAAGATAAACTTATTAAACACTTTTTTTTGTACAACCCGAGCAAAGTTGTATTTAAGTGTTTTAGTAACGATAATAATGTTACAACTTTTGGGGAGCAGTATAATTTACAGTCAAATATCCATTCCTACCTGGCACCAGCAAGTCAGCAATCTGAGCATAATGTTCAATTAGCATCAGAGTAAATCTCAACTTAAAACTGGACAGACGGACAGACAGACTCTAGGAATCGAATAGCAGCTATTCTACTACAATAACTTCCTACCTTTTGCACATTTCAGCAAAAAGATCAGTTTTGTTGAGAAAAAGTATGATGCTGGCGTCAAAAAATACTCGACTGTTTGCTATCATGTGGAATAACTAAAACAAATTAGTACAATTAAATTCAATTCTTTAAAACAATAAGGAGATGGATGGGGAAAAGGTAAAGATTAAAGCCGTCAAAGAAGGGAGATAGGGAAAGGGCTAATATTTTCATATATTTGTCCAAAGAAAAAGTGTGTCATAATCAAAGGTACACACAGCTCTAAACCATCACAAAACTATAGAAAACACACATTAATTGGTTCAGTTCAGTAGTTAGATAGATTTTAATTACAGACCAACAGACAGACACAAAAAACATTATTAAGAAAAATAAAATCCTATTTTCTTCGTTTTATTTTTTTTAGATTAATATTATACGGATGAGATTGAATATTATAGGATCATCTCATCAGGTATTAGATGTTATATTATCATCAAATCTATATAGGATTGTCTATAAGCCTAACTATTAACATTACAAAAAAGATCCCACACCAAGAACAACAGACTTAATTCTTTCTCATAATGCAAGTCTATTTCACTGTGTAAATAAAACATTGCGTAATTTTAGTGGTATTATTAAACAGGGGCGTTCACTGACATTTTATGATAGGAAGCACAGTAAAATTTGTATTCTCTTGATTTTTTTCACCTTCTTAAAAACTTTCATTCAAGGTACTTATTCGAGAATACAAAGACCTACCCTCCTTATTTTGAAATGAATTGAAAATAAGAGGTGGGAAGAACATCGGTGTGTTTTTCGTGTGTTTCAGTTTTCTTTGGGTCAGGCTAGGTCAGATTAAACTTGTTTATAAAAATAAGGGGGAGGTCTTGAGGATTTTAGCAACCTAAATTCTTTGATGGGATAAAATCAAATTGCTTAATTAGATGGAGATTGAATACACACGCCTTATTTTTTCTGGTTTTTACATACAACCCAGATGTAATCCCTAAATCCCCTTGTGCACGCCTCTGTTTATTAAACCTTGTAAAGCCAGGCCTTGACAACATGCAATACTAAAACTAGGCTACTCACAAATATTTTTACAAAAATTTAAAACTCTTTTGTTATATAATAAACTTTTATACTTTAAGTCAAGTACTTTTTACCCATCAGTAACGATATACCAAGTATAAAATGTTAATTAACATATAACAGACAACAAATTCTTCGATTGCACGACCTTAGTCTGAAAGTCTTAACTATGGACGGAAATGCGCCTGTTTAATGTTGAGTTTTTTTTTCCATTTCTTGTGTTAGCCAAACATAGCCAAACCCGACACCTCCCAGAGACGAAAGGTAGGTTTGATTCTCTCAACGCTAATAAAGACCTCTACGAACACCTCCCAGAGACGAAAGGTAGGTTTGATTCTCTCAACGCTAATAAAGCTATCGTTTAAATAGTCAATAATTGAAAGGTTACTTTGTAGCTGTTTTCATATTAACGTAATGACCTATTGTCTATAATTCTTATTTGAATAACTGCATAAACTCGACAATAACTATTGCAATTGTAAGTCAGCATAATGACTACAGGTTCAACAAAAGTTTTTTTCCCATAGCTTGAAAATAGAAATTGAACCAAGCCTAATGTCAACAAGACTAAAAATGAAAAGCTAATCAAAATAAGAGGGAGAACGAGAAAGAAATAAAAGAGAAAGAGAGAGGGGAAGGAAGTAAAAGAGTGAGAGAGAAAAATAAAAAGATATTATGGCAAATTTTGTTAAAGCCAGACAATTGACAAATAATATTTCTTAATCCAATTTCAGGCTAAACTTTTATTGTCTCTCCCATTAGGAAAAGAACAAATATTCTCAAAAAAAAAAAACAAGAGGTAATATTCTTTTAGAAAACTATAGGCCTCTCCCTAGCCAAATAGGGCTTAAGAAGAAGAAGAGTTAGGGGTTGCTACTGTTATATTTTAATTTTTGATAAAAAGAAATATTTTTAGCAGGAGTTAGAAGGCACAAAGGTAGATTTAGAATAGTATTTCTGTCCCTTTTGTTGAATGTTTGTATTAAAAATACAATTTCACCATACTTTATAAAAAGAATTATATAAATGTAATCACAAAAAAAGTTTTTTTTATGGCAATACCTGCCATAGCAGGCATGCAGAGTATTAAAAAGTTACATGTTTTAAATAAGATGAGTGAAATGAACATATTTTTTCAAATTGAATATCTTTATGAGTGTGTAAATATGTTTGGTGTAGAATAAGTTTAAAAGGATGCCTTCCATATAAAATATTTTTTTTGGCATTCATTTAATTCTCATTATGCATAAAAGTATTGCTTAATTTAACCCACTTAACATTATCAGAAATAAATAATGAATATCTTATTTTCTTCATTGTCTTAGAGAGTTCTGTATAAAAAAAAATATTTAACAGTTTTCAGCCAGTTATGCAATTTTGTGTTGATATTTAAAACATCGGTTTCTGGGGTATAATT
The DNA here is from genome assembly GCA_900241095.1 of Acartia tonsa. Taxonomy (NCBI): domain Eukaryota; kingdom Metazoa; phylum Arthropoda; class Copepoda; order Calanoida; family Acartiidae; genus Acartia; species Acartia tonsa. Next base: position 18,195 of record LS046640.1, read on the forward strand.
TGTTGAAAAAGTGCGAAATATTTTGTCTGATGTAAAACTCACCAAACCTATGAAGAAAATAAAATATTGATGGAAAATTCTGTCAATGGTAAGTGGGTTAGATTAAGCAATACTATTTTCCATAAAAAAAAACACATTTTATTGATAAATCTAAAAAAAGCTTGTCTAAATTTCCTATTTTGTATAATAGAAACTAAAAACTTTTGTGAGAAATATGCATTTTTATGAAAAATGGAAATTGCAAAAAAGTGTATGTATTGTTCCATATAAATATCCTGCTTAAGAAAAATTGATGCTTTTCAATGATTTACAACAGCGTAGCTTTTCTATAATTTAATACATGATTTATCTTGTCTTTTTAATATACTAAGATTTATCCTATATGATCATTTTGTATTTGAACAACTAATCAATAGATAAATTTGGAAAAGTGAATTACTTTCTGATATCAATGCAAATTAAATCCTTAACTGCCAACTGGTAAACATTGCTCCATTTCTATCCCTGCGGTGCTCTTACCATGCAAAGTATGACTTATTCAAGCATTTATACTACTTTCCTAACCAAAGGTTTAGGGTTTTGTTTAGGTGTTCTGTACTGAAGTGCACTTTATCATTCTTGTTCAAAGTAAAATAATTCACATTGTGTAACATAAACAAAGAAAAAAATGTATCTACAAAATAAAATTATGTTTGTCGTCTATCCGATCATCTGGCTAACCAATGGACCTATTTGGTTCTGCTTTTCAGGTATTTTACTACTGTTTCTACCATAGGGGAGATGGTTCTAGCCACTATATCTATAGATAAGCTGCTAGTAGAAATACACATCATATAATTTTCTTCTAATGATCTAAAGCATCTTCAGGCATAGCTTGCCAATAAATCTCGTATTTTATTTACCTTGATAGCTTCGTGCATTTTGTTAACTTCAGCTGGGGCTGCTTTTTGTGCATACTCTGTCAAGCTCACACAGAATATGACCTAAAATACACGGAATACTTAAAGCAGTAGCTGCAGCCGTTTAAGCCACCTATTTTACCAACCAGCCGGATTTCAAAAACTTTAGAATTTTCGGCAACCGTTCATTGACTAGGGTAGTCCTTGGGTATTATTCAAACATTAACATCAAAAACCTTTTCATCCCTTTTTCTAATCTTACTTTTTAAGCCAACAATTTCCAGAATATTAAAGATTATTTTTTTTTATAAATCCTGTAAAAATAGAAGTATGAAACAGATAATTGTATAAAAAAAAGACCTACTTAAAGTTCTTTATTACGCCTTTTATCTTTACAACGTGGTGTAAAAGCTAAATCTTATGAGAAAATACTTATGATAAAATTGTAAAGTAAAGATATTGTGACATTTTTAAGTGAATATCTCTAGCAAACATATTATTTTATCAAACACTAGCAACTGCGCCTCTAGCATCTAGGGGTTATAGTTTTACTTCTTTTGGCTGAGAGTGGTAAACAATTGCTTAAAACCAACCAAATGACTATAAACAGTATACTATATACCCTAAAAATCTCAACTTGGAATAAAGTGGACATTTTTTTATTGCTTATTGTCATTATATGAATATCGTTAAACAGTATGATTATCATTTTCAAAAGTTTATGTCGGCAACTTGTCGTAAGCTATTAAAAACCCATGTTTAAAAATAGCATACAGTGGACATAGATGACTTTCACAAGAAGTACCTCATTAAACACTCTCATTGCTATTGTTTCTGTATTACTTTAGGTCTGGTTAGGTTAAGTAATATTGGGCCCCGCAGTTATGAGTATCGGAGGGTTACGCCACAACAACCTTGCTTGGGTTAGGCATAGAAAAAACCTCTTTATTTCATTTGTTTAAATAACTAGCGGCTGTGCCCCTATCATGTTGGTGCTTTGCATTTCAAGGGGTAAAAATAGCCTTAAGCCAATAGCCTAACACCTTCCTGGGACCTTTATGAGGCGTCACTAAAATGAAGAAATCAATCAGTTCAATAGTTATCGAAAACTTAAGCTTTAGGTAAAAATCCTTACTACTTTATATAATAGCATTAGAAAAGGGGTAGTATATCAGTGCTCAAAAGGTACTTGAAGTGAAATCATGTTAGACTGTACGTCAATCTATTGTCAGATCTAAAACCTTAAGCATTTTAGAACTTCTTCATATTTGAAATATACGGGTATAATAGTCCCTTTCGTGGCAACGCTCCTTAAGAAGCGATTCTTAGTTTTTTTCACAGTACGAAGAATCTGAACTACGAAGAATCAAAGATCAAAGATCCTGCATAGTAACCTTTATATCGCATATCAATTAATAAAAATGTTGTACCTATTGAGGAAAATAAATCTTATCTCTTATCTTATCTATCTATCTATCTATCCTTGTATATAGTGGGGAGTATGGCTGGATGAAGAGGGTACAATCCATTTTTGTTTATCTGGAACTGCCATCAAGCTTTCACAACCCAAACAACCTCAGGTATTTACATTTCTTAATCTTATGCCTTTTTGAAAAAAATGCATTTAGTGTTCACTTCTTTCACCAATTAAAAAAAAATGTCTATGCTTTCTCGTCATTTCTATGGCTTTGGGGACTTCCAAAGTGATGGTCTCCATATGTTTGTCTACTAAACTGCATTAAAAATGATCTAAATAAGAAGTTATTTTACCTTTCAAAATTTTTTTCACATTATTCGGAAATTCAAACAATTAGTTATAATATATCTATCAATAAAATATACCCTTTCTTCTGCTATATTTAAACATAAACATGCATTTTCTTTTTTTAGCTGCCTATTGAGCTAACAACTCCCAAAAAGCCATCAGATCAAGATCTTTTGTTTAATCTTGAAGGGGTTACTCAGGAACTAAATATCAGGTAATCATGTTACTTAAGCACTAGCAGCTAGGCCCCTAGAGGCCTTTAGGAGCTCATTTCGTTTCTATTTTTGTTTTAAAGATAAATATAATTTTTTTGAGGGGGGAAATGGTCGGTTTTGATTTTTCTTGGTGGGTTGGAGGTACATTCCTTCAATATTGTCATAAACGTTTAGTAAAGGAAAATTAGATAAAGCTTCTATGAAATTGAGAACAATATCGATAATTTAGTGGTTTGCTACAGACAGATTGACATCCTGTTACCTTAGTATATGGATAATCGTTAAAAGTAAAACGTACACGAGGTGGATTCTTTTTAAATATTATGATCGCTGCTCAGTCACACTGGTAAGGCAAAATTGTTTTTGTAAAAAATCAGATAAAAAATCTCCAAAAATAAAAAATCTTATTTTAATAGGTACCTAGGTAACCCTTTTTTGATTTTATTTAATTTTTGTAGATTTTTTATGCAGTTTAGGAAAAATAATTTTGCCTCACTAGCGAGCAGTCACCCTAATTTTTTTTAGAGAATCCACCTCAGTAGTTTTTATAATCTGAAAAATTGATTTTTTATTTAGTATTGAAAACGGTTATGATGGAGATATCGGAAAGAAAGGACTAAAACCCATCAAAATTCCCCAATACTTCCTCTCATATTCAAGGTAGTATTTTTTGCATTTTACAGTAAGTAAAACTATCTTTTTAGTTGAAAAAGTATTGTTTTTAACTTGTTCTGTTCACCAATCAAAAAACATTTTTTTTATTATCTCCTCATTTGTAAGGCCTGACTGAAAGACATTTAGAACAGTGGCTTCAATATTAGAGTAAAACACTAGAGGTAGAAAGGGTTAAATAACAGTTTCTCTTTATCACAAAGTCCTTGTGTCGACTCTCAATTCAGTCTTTAAAAATTAACCAATAGTGTCGGGAATATTAACACAGCCAAGTAGGAGAAAACAATTTGCTTGGAAGAGAGGGGCATAAAGTTTTCTGTTTTAACATATACTATAGATCTATTTTTTGATTGTTTTTACTTTTCCAACAATCTATTAAAAAACATTTATCTTCCTAATCGTAAGGTCTTAAAGACCTCTAAAACATTGGCTCCAATAAAATATTTCATATTAATGTTAGGTATCTTAGCCGTTTTTTGTCAAACTTTCGAAAGGGGGCCTTATTTCTCGCGTATTTGCCGTAAGGTTGAGTGAAACCTTCTCAGAAAATACGTGAAAAAATATAATTCTCATTTACCAATAAAAAGGCTTAATTTTTCAATATAACTAATCGGGTATAGTCCCTTTCGTGGCAACGCACCTTAAGGGGCGTTTCTTCGTAATTTCACAGTAGCTTTTCTCCCATTTCTAGCCCCTGCGGGGCCAATTGCCTAACTCTGCGGGAAAATCAACTAACCCAACCTAAAAAAAAACTATCAAAAGCCATTTTCAAAATACGACTAATCGCCCCTCAAGGGGCGTTGCCATGAAAGGGACTATACATACCCAATCTTGTATAGTCCAATACTATCCTAATATTGGACAAAATTGTCCTTTTATTTTCATGTTTTATTTACTTTTCAGGGAAGTGTATGGTATAAATGTGACCCCTCTACCCTTTGTACCTGGCGCTAACATTGATCATCATTTAGGAATTTTTTCATTATTTTTTCTGGCTCAATTGTAATTTAATATCCACGGATTTTCATAGTTTCAATAAGGTTTTTTTTTAATGCAACCATCTCGTAATCAATGTATAAATGGCACTTAGAATTCGAATTTCGATCTGAAATTTTGCATGAGTAATCCTTGGTAGGTCTATTTTCCCTAAATCGAACAAAAAGTTAGAAAAGTAACGGCTAACGGCTCAGCCGTTTAGCCATTTTTTTTTATTTTCAAGGCAAAACATCACGAAACCTATCTCCACATAATACTCTTTGCTGCTCCAAAACGTTTTCAAACGGTTCTAGCTGGTAGTTGCTGGTACATATTTTTGTTTTAAATCATGTGAAATGATACAAAATCTTACCTCAAAAAGTCCTCCTTCTGTGGATTAGATCCTGTCGTGTTCATAAAACCCTAGATACATTTCACTTCAATAATTACAAATTTCGAGAAAGCTTTTTTTCTCTTACATTTCTTACTAAATATAGAAATAATTATATGTAATTTCTTTGTAATTTCAACTACAAGCGTTTTAGATTTTCAATTACTTATACCAAACAATATTATAATAATAAAAATTAATAATATAAAGTGTTAAAAATAATTTGATGAAATACCAGTAAATGCTTCTTACCAGACATATCTAATATATTCAATGTACAACAAGGACATTTACAACCAAATAAATTTAGGATCGTGGAAATAAAACGAAGTAGCGGGTTTCGTCATATTTTCACAGTAGCTTTTCTCGTATTTTAGGCCCCAGTGGCGGGCTCTAACCCTGCAGGGCAATCATTAACATTTACCTAAAATAACCTATCAAATGCCACTGTGAAAATAAGACGAAATACGCTACTTCGTTTTCTTTCCATGATCCAAAATTTCTTCTGTTTTATAAATTACTAGGGGCTGCCTACGGCACCACCAAATTAATTTTTTTTTGGGGGGGAGGGTAATTACCCCTTTACCCCCCCCCTTGGACGTCTATGAAGAAAAGTCTATGGTTAGTAGGTATAATCAATAAATCAATCAGTTTTGTTAGTCAGTTAGGATCTCGCTAACCACTAAACCTATCAAGAAAAAACCCTTTAATAAAAGCTTCTCGTAGATCACTGATGGTTTTAGGCTATTTAAATTTAAAACTTAAGATGGTTTCAGAATATTTTAATATCCTTCCTCCCCTAGATGCTAGGGGCGTAGCCACTAGTTTCTGCTTGAGTACATGTAAGTACAAACTACAAACAGATATTCAAATTTTCAGGAGGGACAGACGTACGGACACACATTCAAGCTTGCCAAAAACTGCACACTACGAACAATTGAAATTACCTTTAAAAGTTTGTCAACCGAAGCTTCCACCTTCATTTTGAGGACATTAATAGCCATAAACCTTTCCACCCCAGTCCATAGATCTCGCGGTATGTAAGACTAAAACAACAGGGAATTTAAGGGATAAGGCAATGGATAATAAATTAGAGGTACATCCCTAAAGGAGGATAATTAACAAAATTACAATATCTGTAAATTAAAGTTATAAGGCTTTAAAAGTCTGGGACTGCTACTTGAACAAACCAATCAAGCTTTAATAACAGCGTTGCGGAGCCGTTTGATTTTAGTGCGGATCCGCCACCGACCTAAAATCAAGAAAAAACTCAAAAAAAACTCTTTTTTTTCCCACGTCTATTTTTGACTTTTGAAGTTTTTAAAAGTTTAATTTTTGATAAAAATGGACTTGAAAAATTTAATAGGGGCATTTGCACATGACAAAACAAAGTTACCAAATTATAATTTATAAAAAATCTCTTTATTTAGCTGGAGCCGTTTTTTAACGAAAATTACAGCTCCGGTTCCAGCAAAATATAGCGGCTCCACGGCTCCCGAACACTGTTTAATAATATACTCAAACAAATGAGAAAATATTAAACTTTGGGTACAAGTAAAGTTTACAGTCGAGTGTCCCTTTCCTCCCTACTAAAACAAGGACAGTTCAAAAGCAGGGAGGAGAGATATTTTATCTGAAGAAAACTTTGAGTTCATGAAAATTTCATTTTTATTGTTTTTTTGGTATTATCCTCTTAGAAATTTTTTTTTCAATTATTCCGACCGAACTATGAACTCTGGCCGCGGCGCTCGGTCCCCTAGCCTGCCTAGACGCAGCGCTTCGCCCCCCTGCCTGCCCTAAAAAAATATTTCTAAGAGGATAACGCCGTTTATTATTACATGTTATTGTCTTGGATCATAAATGATAAGACAATGGCTGATAAATTGATGCACATCCCCAATGATGATACACAAAATTACCCCTACTGTAGATTACAATGAATGGTTGAAATGTTTGGACACTCAACCTATTGCACCAACCTATCAAAATTCAATAAAAGTCTCCAAAGTTGTTAAGCCAACGAATAAGAAAATGTTAT
>LS046646.1:0-13429 GCA_900241095.1 Acartia tonsa
ATTTATAAACTACCAAATGAAAATTCGTAGCTACCTTCTTTCCAAAAAAATAATCCCGTTATTTTTGTTTTTTCTATGTGGCCCTTTTTTAATGTTTAACTCTAAGCAGATTTAATAATTAAACTAATGTGATCTAACACCATTTATATTTATTTTTTCGTAGCAGACGAAATCATTATTTTTTCTAGAATTGTCTGCTTGTAAAATTTCCGCCATCTGTGATTTGGGCTTGTTTTGTATCAACCAATCACAGAACACTATTGGTTTAGAGCGGTAGCCAATATGAGCCGTCCGCCAGTAAGGTCATTAAATTAGGCAAATGGTAAAAGTTGCATGATCCCTTTCAAAACCAGGCCGAGACCTAATTTATGGCCAGGTTTCCTATCCCTTATCCCTGACTAATATACTTGTTATACATTATTAATTCAGGAAGGAACAGTGTTTTTTGTTGGTTAAGGATATATCACAAGAAATAAATTCTCATTTGTTTCTTATGCCATGTCTAGAGCTGATTAGAATAAAAATAACTATTTACTAAACCACTAAGAACCGTTCCGAGTTTTTCCTACTTAATTTTTGTATGCTGTGTTATTAATACACAATTGATTGTAAATTATGCTAAAATAATTTGATTTGATTTTTGAAAACAAATGAAAAAGAGTTTAGACACCTCTCATATGTATGCTGCATATCTTATTATATAAAAAAAGTATGTTTATTTTTGTCTAAAGATTAAGATTTTAGTAACAGATCTTTAGTATAGATGTATATACAGTCAACTACCTTACTTTCTTTTTCAAAGTCCTCTTTCGTCTGCTTCTAAATTATTTTCTGCTACAAAACTTAAAAAGTTAAAAGATCACCCCAATGAAAAAGAATGTCTAATAAATTTCATTATTGATTTTCTTGCAAGTTTGGTTTCAACAACCTAGTGTGGTAAGGAATACGCTCATTAGGAAAGTTTTCTGTAAACTTTAATTTAGGATACCTAAGATTTTAAAATAATTGTAAGATTGTGCTTTTAAATAAACAAAGAAAGAAGTCTTTAATATTACATGAAAATGTCAGAAGAGGTGACTGCGCAATGTCCAATGTCAAGCTTCATAAAGAATATGTCCATGCCTGTTCAGTTATTTGAGATCTAACTGGACAAATACTGAAAACTAATTTCTCGGTTTTAAGATCTAGAATTAAAAATTAAAATTAAAGATTTGGTACTAAGGAGGAAATTTAACTGCAACTAAAAAGTTAAATGGGTTGAACACACTCTCTTTACAAGAGTTAGGGGCTTACCCCTCCTCCAACACGCCCCTTAGTTTATACTATAGCTAAATTTACCCGCAATTTTGTAAATTGTGAATATTCGAGAAAGAAAAAATCTGGCAATTTAAATGCCACACTATCAAATTTCTAAATTTGTAGAGACTAATTCTGTATCATGTTTTGGATCATCCACAATTTGTTGAAAAAATTAATCCAGTTTTTTTAGGGGGAAGAGTAAAATGATACCTAACAGCCAAAGACACAAAAAACAATTGAACCCAATGAAATATACCAAAGTATTTTTTTTCATTAATTATTCTTGTTTTTCTGAAAAAACAAAAACTCAAATTAAATTAAAAAAGAAATTTTTCGTTACTTTTAACTAGTTTTGCTATGTTTGAAAAGCCTAACCTAACCTGTAATAAAAACTTAGATTTCTAAACTATGACTTGAACTAAAGTCTATAGAAGTAACAAAATGTTTTCATATTTTTATGAAGAATTTATGATATTGAATAGTTTGAAATTCCCTTAGGTTTTCTCATTTTACCTAAATATCAGCAAATAATAAAGCACTTTATATCATCTAGTTATTTTAATTTTAGGACAAGTATGGTATTTTTTGGTAAAAACTTTAATTCGTCCATTTTTTATATTTTGAATAAAAACTTGATTATAAAGTTTTTAAAGAAACTGAATAAGCAGAATATAAATGTATAAGTCCAAACAAAATTATAGGTAAATTTGTTGCAAACCTGATTTGCAGGATACTGTTTAAGGACATATTTATTATTTACAATTTTAGGACTTGTTTATAGAGATGATTCGCTTATAACTTTGTACTTTGTTAGCCTGAGAATCAATATTCCAAAAATTATATGAATAGAACACTATTTTAAAATCGATAGAACGATTCTAACCTGCCTAAATTAACAACGGACGTACGGAAGGATCGACCCTAATTATAGTATAGCTTTGCTTTTAGAAATAAATGATATAAATGGGTGAATATACTGCTTACCTACAAGAAGAATAAAAAATCTTCCTATGTACCTCTCACTCACCAATTATTATAGGGGAAAATTCAGATAGGAAATTTAGAATTAAATTTTCATGTATTTTCTTCAAAGTTTGGCCTCTCATCAAATCTCTTTCCCCTTCTCTCCCCCTCCTTGTACAACTTCTTTTCTTTTACTTTATTTTTACGATGCGTAGCAACTTTACTATTATTTTATCCGTTAGTCATTTACTAATATAGTAAACAATAGACTATTCGGGGAATTAAACGTTACTAATATTTTAACTTATAGAATAGCAAACTATTCATTACTTGTGGTTACGCCCCTAGAGGCCTTTCATGATACTTCAGAAAAATGGGACAAGGGGGGGGGGCCGGGGGGGTCATCCCTAAACTTGATTTTTTTTTCAAAAAAAAAGAATAAGTGCTTTTTCCAGGGGTGATTTCTCTTTGGAATGTAAAGATACCGTCTAAATAGTTATAAACATTCCCAAGACCTATAAGAACCTTGGCTGTAAAGGAAAACCATATTGGTCCAGCGGTTAGCTAGATTTTAAGCTACAGACACAAATATAGACATATGGATTATTGGCTGCACCCTTGGGTTAATGTTCCTGTAGACACTTTTTGATTCCTATGGTTTCAGGCTTGTCATACCATACTGTAAATAAATTTTAGGTTTTATTGAATTTTTGCCATTAAGGCATGTTTTTGTTCCTTGTTGTTTAAGAGGGGCTAATGAGATGCCCTGGGGGACTGGGAACAAGTTTTAGATGACGTATGGATGGACTCACAGATACTGGGGTGGGGGGGGGAGTTTTTGTAGGGCTGCAACTCTGTTTTAAATGAGTGGGGTGTTTACATAAGAAAGGTGGAGTGGGGTGCTATTAAAATTTCTTACAAGAAAAAGATGGGCGATTTTTTTTGTTTAAATTCACTTCCTAATGTAGCATAAATATATAAAACTATTTTGAGTATCTATTGCTCCTTTGCTCATTTATAAACATAATCTTTTTTTAACTTCTAGTTTTTCATAAATCTAGAATCTACTAAAACTAAAACTACTCGAATATTGTAATGTATATTTGACGTCCGCCCGTTTTGAAAATTAAAACTGGGTGAATTCTTTCATCAACGCCCCTCTTTCCATACTTTTGTATCTATCTATTTATCTCCCCTGTCCTCTATATTTATCTACCTATCTCTAATTGTCTCTCTCATGTCCTTCTCTTCCTGTTTTCCAAAGAAGATAACATCAACAAAACTTTTTAAGAGTTCATTTTGAATTTTCAATTTGTGTTTCTCTTGCGAATGAATAAAATTGGATTAAAATTAAATAAGATCTAATATACACATTGTTCAGCTTAAATATAGTAATTTTAATTTATGCTGTTTTTGTATTAACACAAGGTGACAAGACTATAGCCAAAGGTACAAATATTGGCTATTAGTAGAATTATATTTAATTACTAAACATAAAGTCGACCTAAATAATTTAGTATACATTAAGAACGTGTATTAAGTATGGCTTTTTTTTATAAAAAAAAACTGCATGGTTGATGTAGGATATAAGTGGATTTATTGACAGGGGTTAATTTTGTCATTATTTTAGCTTGCTAATATGGACTTCATTTTTTGGTCTGTTCATCAAGTAGGAGAGGAGTTGATGGAGTAAAAGGGGTGGATGGGAGGATCGTTATTTTAGCCAGCTTCAAGTTTTACTTTATTAGAGTACATTATAATCTGATGTAAGATCCAAGTAATAATAAATCCATTGCAATTTAATGTCAAATCTATTTTTACAGGGAAGAAATCAAGAAGACACTTAAAATTATAGAGTAGCTTCGCTTCTGAACTAAAACAGCAAAAATTGACTAAAAAATGTATTAACATCAACAACTAAAATTTAACTACAAAAAATTGAACACAAATTTTTTTTTCATTTTGATATGTTTAAAACAAGAAAAAATTCAATGAATAAATCAAATTAAACAATATCTCACAATTTTATAAATAATTCGATTAATCAAATATCAAATAATAGGTTACAATCAAACAAATACATAAACAATTTAAATAAAAACATTGAGTAAAATTAAATAATGTGCTAAAAGTAATGTTTTAAAAATTATGATTTAAAATTACTAATTTACAATAAATTATGGAAGCTAACGATTCAAAAATATTTTGATTACAATTTTCAGTTAGATTATTTTAAAGTTACAAATAATGCAAATTTGTAAAACTTTTCAGTAATAGTTTTTTAAAATCATTTTTATGTGTTATTAAAATACTAATAATCTTAGCAGTTTTTCAGTTTGAAAAGATTATTTAGACATAGCTTTGCTTACCAAAAAGCAAATTTTAATTTGCTTAAGAAGTTATTAAAACAAAGGGTTTAAATTTAAAGAAACATCAGTATCACAGAAGGGGCGTTTTAACTATTTTTAAAAAAGATATTTAACAAACTGTACAAAGAAATTTGGCCAAAATTTTGAACAAAAATTTAGTTTTCTTAAACTTTATTCTGCGTTTATTATGACAAAAATTTAAAAAATGACTAGATTTAATAACTAGAAAAAGAGGCAATAATAATTACAATGTTTAACTTGAATAATATTAGAACTTAAAAATATTAAAATAAGAATATTTTACTATAGCAATTAAACTTTCAGCTGAATTTATTACTTAATCACTTCTAATTATGAAGAAATATTTGTAAAACTTATAAAAAATGAAGAAAAAACATGGCTTTTTTAGTATGACTGTCTTATTTTAATTTTAAGTTCATTAATTGGCACATTTTAACTTTTAAGGGAAGCTTTTAACTTTTGCAAACTTATGTTATTATATCGTTTTATTGTTTTTATTCGGAGTCTTTTTTTAAGTTTGTAATTTTCTTTTTTTTGTTCATTGTCACATTTCAAAAATTTCATTTTGATTTTATTTTTAACATACATTTTAAAAGATTCAGTCCATTCTTGTATTCGTCTATTTGGTATAAATTTTGTCACCGTTTTTATGGCAACAAAATTAGTGTGTTTTACCTTTTCCAGGTTTTGAGTTTGAGTTACTATTTGCCACTCTATTACAAGACAGTAGAGAAGGACGGCAGGTTGAAGCTAGCCGCGGCTGCAGTCTGCTGATAACCGTACGGCTGTGTCACAGCTAGCTCTCCGAGTGCCTGCTATCCAGCGTAGTATTATGTGGCCGTGGGGAGGGCGGACAGCGCAAGGCTGCTGGACTTGAGACCGCCAGCCTCAGCCTGAGGATGGCCAGGCTTGGCCTCATCGCCGACACTGTCTGTACAGATGTTCTGCAGCTTTGTCAGGTAGTTGTCATACTTCTCCCCCTCTTCAGTCTTCATGCATTTAGGCCCTGTAAACAAAACATGTAATCAACTGTACGTAGTCGATAAATGCGGCCAGTAGATTTTAGAGGTACAATAATAGGACATATTATTTGAGGATTTGGAAGTTACACTTATGCGTGACATTAATATCCACTTAATCTAATTATCAATCTTTCACTAAACATAACAAATAACTTTTGGTATGCTATGGATTAAATATATACTTCGTCCTTCTCTAGAAGAGATTAAAGAAATGTTTTGTTTTGATTTATCTAATTTGCATGGTGCCTTGCTGCATATAATTATAACAATTTCATGCAAATTTCAAGAATTAAATGCAATGCATCTGTAACCAGAATTTATAACAAGAAGTTTGGAATATTCAAACAAAGATTTTATATCCAGGATACGGACAATTATTCATTGATTTTAATCATGTAATAGTTACTTATCGCATTGTATTTTAAACAGCTTTCCAAGGACATTAAAATAAAAAAATATAATATTGAAATCAGTTTTGTTTAGCCCCGATATTCCGAATCTATGGATTTTTATTGTAATATTTGTGGAATATTTCTGTAATACTATACATAATTTTTGAGCATGGCTATTAGAAATTTAATTATAAAAATTGCATTATTTAAAAGTTTAACTAAAGGTTTTTTCCCCTGATTTGTATTTCTTAACCAATGCTACAAATGTATATTTCATATAGAAATATTATTTTCTAGGTCACTTCATAGACAAATTAATAAATAAAAACTTTTAATCATATTAGCTTCTAGGAGCTCAATTTTCGAAGTAGGAAGAAGGGAGCATAAAAAATAGCCTAAACCCATACCTGTACCTACATTAAGCTTTAAAAAAAAATAATACTCAATGATTCCGTGGTTAGTGAGATCTTTGCAGACAAACAAAAAACTGACTACTTTATAGAATAAACTAGCGGCTGCGTCCCCAGCATCTAGGGGATCTATATTCAAAGGATGGACAGAAAAATAGCCTAAACCCATCTCAATACTATTCTTCAAGAATCTTCAATGAAAAGGAGAACCATATCGGTTAAGCGGTTAGCGAGAACTTTACAGACAAACAAAAAAACTTTATATAATAAAATGTTAATTTATTTAGAGTATATGATTAATTTCTAATCCATAACTTATGGCAAATCTCTGCTTGACAGACAAATGTATAAATGGTGCATCAAATTTGCATGGAGGGTAGAAATACCTGGTAAAAACAGGAAGGTTCGTGTCAACTTTTTATCAAATATCAGAAAGCATTGGATAAAACATATTTACCTTTCAATAAGCAAATGTGTCTTTTATTCAAGTTTTAGTTAAAGAATAAGGATTTTTACTTTTAATTTTAAACATAGAATAAGATTTAGTAAAATACAAGAATTTTAAGAAAAAATATAGTCCAATTTAAATTCATGTTTATCGATGCTAAATATTTATTTATAGCTCTTTAGACTTTAACAAAACATTTAAAAAAAAAACACAAAAGGAAAACCTGTGAAGAGTTATTAAAGTTTTTTTGCACACTTTTATAAAACTAGCTAACTGTGCATTTGTTTGAAGAAAAGTTGGTAGACTCGACAAACTAAAGTTATAATTTATATCTGAATGATATTACTAGCTTGTAAAATCTTATAAACCTTATATAACACAAAACTTTACTATTTCTTACCTAGCCAGACTAAATTAAGATATTGCTAGATTTACACAAATCTTGCTTAATCCAATGGATTTTTGGGATTTTATGAAATCAAAATTTAGAATTTTTCTAATTTTGATTTAAGATATTTTCTTCATTCTGACGTATATTTGATAAAAACACCTTGGCCGACAAAATATAATTAGAGAATTCAACCATTAGAATTAGATGTTTGATGCTTTCGCAAAAAGAACCAGCTGAGCACCAATGCCTTCCCCATAGTTCTTGTAAATAAATTGAAAACAGTAAAGGAAATTTTTTTCTCATGCCCTACGCCTTCTCTAACCCTGCGGGGCATATACCTAGAATGAACTGACTCCGCGAGGCATACACCTGGAATACCTAACCCTGAAGGACTACCCAGTACCCAATATAACCTAACCAAACCTGTTTACTAGGAAACTCTGTATAAACGCGCCAGATGTATTTGTCAGTAATAAATAATTAATTACCTAGAAGTGAAAAGACATTGCTGCGTAAATTTTCATAATACGAGGAAATCTTAGCACTCTTTCTTTTCAACTCATTCTCCTTCTCCTCCGCTACTGCAGTGTGTAGTCCCCCCATTCCAGATGTAGAGTTCAGGGCCCCAGGCAGGGAGGGGAGCAGGGTCTCCCCCGCCTTCATCTGGTTGATCTGGGACTCGACCTTGCTGTTCTCCTTGGCCAGGGCGCTCATCTCCTCCTCAAGGCTCATCAGCTCCCCAGTTTCGTACCCTGAAATAAAAAAAATACATACAAAATTAAGATAATGAAATATAATTTATAGATTCTTGTCTGAAACAAAAGAACTTATTTATTTAAACATATATTTTAAAACATTTTTATACAATAAATGTACAAAGATAGAAAATATGAATCCTTATTATAAATGAAAAATGTGTTTCAATTTTGTGGAATTGAAATCATTCCTATTTCAATATTTGTTTTATCCTATCCATTCATAATAATACCAGAGATACAGGGTTACGTTTAAGAGATAAAATGTTGTGTGTGTTTGTTTTTTCACTTGCATAAAATGAAGCAGCTTATATTGCTTTAAAAAAACGACGCCATACAATACAACTGACCAATGATAGGCCAGTATACATTTGAATTTACCAATGGTAAATTGTATACTGGCCTATGGTCATTTGTTTTGTATGACTTAATTTTTTATTCGCCACTGTTAGTTGTTTCTAAACCATTCAAAAGTAAAATAAGATTTTATAGAATTTTCATAAACACACTAATTTTTGCCTATTGTCTTACACTTTTATTTCTTAACCTAAGAAATATCCTCAGTTCGAATATATTTCCTCCTTAGAATGTAAAATCATATTTAAACAAAGACCCTGTATTAATCAACATAAAAACTTATGAAATAAAAGATGGATCTACATATATCAAATACAAGAACCCTATTTACCTTAAAGAAGTGCTTAATCACTTGATAAGTCCCACAAACAACCTACCTTATGATTACAAGATTTCTGAAACAAAATCCTTACTATTGATTTTTATGATTTTCGTCTTCCTCTAGGTCATTGCATTCTCCCTATACTTTCTTTTACAATTACTGGTATTATGAAACATTTCTAACATCTTTAGTTATGATACCGTAAGGGAAATGGCAACGCAAGAAATTAATAATGCGTACCTGTTGAAGAATGTATGGAAGTTGGCAAGGCGGCTCTCATGTGAGCGGCTGTGGCAGCGGCTGCTCCGTACTTTAACATGGAGCTGCTGTTCATGGCGCTGAAGGATGTCTCAAGGGATCTGCCAACCAAGGATGAGGTGTCTAGAGACCTGAAATACATAGTGTAACAGTAAAAATACAGTGCTATTACTATCTTTATATAAAAGTAACAGGATATCTGTCTATATTTTTAATTGTTTATCTTTACCGAAGGATCTCTCTAACCACTGGACCAATATATACTTTATAGAAAAGATTTTCATAGGTCCAGGAAACATTTATAAACAATTTTAGGGAGAGTATCGCCCTCAAAAAGAAATCGCATCTGAAATTTTTTTTAGAAAATTACCAGCAACATGTCAAAGTTAATCGAAGCAAGTCTACAATACATCAAAATATCGATTGTCGATTGATTTACCTGCCAGCGACGAGAGTGGAGTCAAGGATGCGGCCACCCAGCCCTGTGGCGTCCAAGCTGCGGGTCTTGTTCCTGCTGGCGTGGGGGCATCCACTTGCACTGAACAAAAATCATATGTTATATAATTTAAATATTTCATAATAATATATAAAAGGAACCTTTAAAACGTAGCGTATATGCCAAATAATGTTTCTAGGAAATTGCTTAAATTGCTGCATCTTTAGTAATTTCCTAAATTATCTGCTAATAAATGTCTTTTTTCATTACTTTTTTGTACCTTTTTTTCATATGTTGTTCTTGAAAGACTCATATACTAAAGATTGTAATCGTCCTTGTTTTTATATATTATACTTCAAATACTATCAAAAATAAATATTAATTACAATATTAAAATTTTATTACTAACATTATTACTTGACTAGAACTTTCATTTTCTGTTGGTAATTACTCACAAAAAAAACTGTAAGTAAAAAAGTGTCTGCAAAAAGTTAGTTAGTTAACAAGATACATGGCAAGTACCAGCTCACTCAACGTGTGGTAAGCAACCACTTCCACACAAATAATACATTCTCAAATTATCCGAATCGCCAAATATTACAATAACTCAAACAACTTTCTCCCTTTGCTTCAATCGCATAATTCATCGCTACATATTATTGATTTGCTATTGTGAATTTTGCAAACATAAACCACTAAGCAGATACAATAATATGTGGAAGTGTAGGCACACCTGAATGTGCACCCAGTAATTACAACTTTTTTTTTAGTTACACAAAATAGTTCTTTTCTTATACAGAACTTTTTCTCTTTGCTACTAGTTTTTTTGTACAATTATATAAAAAAAAATATTGGTATATATTATCATTTATTCTTATCACCAATAAATTTTCAGGTTCATTACAATTTGCAAAAATATCAAAATCAGTAAAAATCTCTTTTCAAACAATTTCATTTAAACAAAACAAAAAAAACAACCATGCAAACTCACACAAAAAAAACTTACAGCTAATTTGGTTTGCTTTATGTTGCTAATGGGAAAATTGATCCATGTTTTACCAAAACAACATTTATCCAAATTGTTATAAATAATGAATGAACATAGTTTTTGTGTTTAAAACAATTTATCTTAATAAAGATCTAACAAGAGTAAAGAGTAAAAAAAGTTTAGGTTAACATGAAATGTTTAGTTAATCATTTTTTTCTTCACTATACATAAATAGACAATTTTTTTCCATAAGCAGCGCAGCAACAATAGGCTTTTTTTTAAATATCTGCTTTTGCTAATTTTCATATACCAAAAGCTATTATTACTCTAAAAAATATTTTAAAATTTACTTGGACATATAACCTTTCCTCTATAGAGTAATTTGTCAAAAAAAACTCCATGAAGTAAAATGGTTTATATTAGCCTAAAAATGACAGAAAAAAATGATATTCTGACAGGTAATGTCAATAAATCACAGCAAATTTCATTCTTCGCATATTTATTCTCATTCCATAAACATGATGGTAAAAGTTTAACAAAAGTTTTTAGACGGAAATGACCTAATCTTAGAGTAGCTGCGCTATAATAAATACCCTACCTTCTGTGAGACAAAAACTTGCCAGTTGCGTGTCCAGATCCATCACATCCAGGTACAGGACATCTACAAATATATTTATGTTAGATACCCAGCTATCAAGGTACAGGACATCTACAAATATATTTATGTTAGATACCCAGCTATCAAGGTACAGGGCATCTACAAATATATAAATTTATTAAATATCTTCTATCGGGTTACAGGACATCTACAAGCTAATATATTAGATATCAAGATATCCGGTTATAGGACATCTAAAAATTCACATATTATATAACTAGGTATCCATGTACTAGACACCAAGGCGATATTAAAAGTTCTTATAGTGCTGTCTTCGAATAAAACTTACAAAAATTGTTATCAGAATATACAATAGGACAGTCCTATTATAAAAAGAAACTCAGACACAAAAAGCGCAATGTCAAATCTTATTAAACTTTTTGCTGATTGGTTTAGTGGCTTTTCAATGCTAATTCAGGTTACCAAAGAAACTGGAAAAATCCTTGAATTGTCAGTTGACCACTCATTGACTCCCCAGCACCCCAACTCCTCCCCTCAAAAAGGATGAAAGTTTTTTATACTTAATCGCTATAGTAATGTCCATGAAATTGAACAGCAATTAAATTGCTTTGTTAGTTATTTTTTATATCATCTTTTTTTCCTACAAAAAAAGTTTAAAGGGCGGAGGGGGGATTAAGTGATCACTAATCATTTAAAGGGATCTTATCAAGAAACTAAAATAACAATAGGCATGAGAGTTATACAGGGATCTTAGGGGATAAGACAATGGAAGATAGATATATATTCTCAATAATGATAAACAAAATAATTCCTTATATAATTCAATGATTTAAAAGTTCGGACACACAAGTTAGGAACCAAACAATTAGAATTCAATAAAAGTTTTTGAGCCAATAATAAGATGAGAGGATTAAAAAACTTGAGATGCCAGTGTCCAATGTCCTCTCCTTCCCTGAAGGTATAGAAAGATCGGGGACAGAGAAAGAGAGAGAGAAGAAGGAAGGATGCAAAAACTTTCTTTTGTTTTACATTTTTTTGTATAAAAAGATTTTTGGACAAAGGTTGTGAACTTTTTATATCAGAATTAGTTCTCAACTTTGTAATCATTATTGAATAATAAAATCAAAGTCAGCTTCTTATAATATACTTATATGTATATTATATTGCAAAAGAAAATATATTGAGGGTAAGTATATTTTCTTTTCGCAAGTAATGATTTCCAACAAATGCAATGCTTATCAAAAGTTTTAAATAAAAAAAAAAGATTTACAAAAAGAGTTAGACAAATGATTTCCCTCCAAATGCCTTTAAAAATTGAAATAAGGGAAAGATAGATTTTTCTCTTGACAAACCCCTGCGGGGTGCCCTAATCATGAGGGGCTATCCAGTACCTAACCTAACCTAGCCTGACGTAAAGTAATAAACAAATAAAAGCAAAGTAACCCCTCTTCCTTCTTATTTTCATTAAATTTAAAAATAAGGGAAAGAAAGGGGGGGTCTGTGCTCAAGAAGACGTTTATGAAGAAACGACAATTTATGAATGGATTCAAATTTAACTCGTATGTGTCTTGACTTTTGTACTCACCTAAGAGGTTCAGATTCTGCTCCGTCCTTGCTTCTCTTTGGTTTGTTAGCGCGGGGACATCCAGACAGAGACCGATGCGATGAATAATTGCCTACAAAATTACACGTTTTAAAGTAATTGTTGCATTAATTTGGGCTTTAAATATATGAAATTTAGGATAAAATCATAAAGTCCTATATCTATAATTGCTTCTAATCTTACACATAGACCAACCAATCATTGTGAATTTGCAAACCTAATAATTAGATGCTTTAAAAAACATTATGATTTAAAAAAGGCTTTAAAGTTTTTTTTAAAAATAATGGCCTAAAAGGCTAGAACAAAAATGCCTTTGTTTAACACGAGCATAAGTGAGACATGACAACACAAATATTGGTAGAGTAGCTCCGCTGCAAGGAAAATTACTGACTTTTACCTGTGGAGTGTCCAGAGCCGTCACATCCTGGCGTCGGACATTTCAGCTCCTGGCTACGGCCTGGCTCGTTCCGTCCGCACCCACTAAAATAAAGGCTATGAAAAACATTAACTATTTCTAGAAAACTTCATTGAATCTACAAATAGATCCTTTAATAGTTATAATTTTATTATTTAATAATTTAAAAAGCACTTAATGAAGTAAATAATTTTCATTTTTATTAAATATAAAAGTGAGGTTTTGTTGAAAGCAAATTATTAGAAATAGTAGTTATCTGGTAAGCCGAGCGTACTCGGCCCACGGGGTAACGAGTTCGGATTCAACGGGCCCTAGCCTTTAAGTATTCTACCAAACAAACAAGCAGGATTCAATCATACAG
>LS046646.1:13529-25111 GCA_900241095.1 Acartia tonsa
ATATAACAATGGTTAGGTTTGAAGGGGGTGTGGGGCGCTAGGGCTTAGCGCCCGACGGTAGACAGGCTGTGGGGGCAGCGGTGGTAAAAGGGGAGGCAGTGCCTCCCGATTATATAAGCGCATGATGGACTCGTGATAGTTGCATGTTCAAGTCCCCTCCCCACATTTAGGCAGGCTAGTTTGACCGCCGGGTGCGGGGTTAACAGCGGTCATGAGATGGATAGTGATATAATAGGATTAGTGCTGGGGGTTTGTTATCATAAGTCACAGCGAAGCAACTCTGTAATCGGCCTGTCCGTATGGGTGTCGTATTACCACAGTTAGACCTACCTTACATTAACTTTTTATCTATACCCTTCCCAAGAATAATTCATCTTTAATAATCTAAATTTTGAGGCAATGGCCCCTAGAGCCTTAAAGTGCAGTTGCTAATTTTTATTCTGCTATAGTATTTTCTTTGGGTTTGTAGTTCTAGATATCAAAAACTAGCATTTGATGAATAATTGAAATCTAAATGTTTAAAAGAGTTTATGATTTGAAATTTAATTTTATTTAACTAAATGAGAGAACCCCCTTAATGAAAACTATCTCCCTTCCAACTGAGCCAAGAAAAACAGATAAAGATCTTGAATCGTTTAAATTTTCTTTGAAATTTACTGTAAGATAATTTTCCCTATTTAAAACTGCTTTAAAACTCGGACGTGCGTAAACATGATACGAGTAGAAATTATGTGTGTGTGTGTAGAATCAAAGGATAGGTAACTTGAGTAGAAAAAAAGTTATCATCAGAGGAGAAGCAAAAGAAAGATCAAATATTTTATTTTTATTATTCAATAGAGGTTACACTCTATAATAATGGTCTGGTCGTAAGTCAGTAAAAGTTAATTTTGAAACATAGATATTCATTAAGCTTTAAAAGAAATACAAATATTACTTTCTTGATTACAGTTTACAATTTTTTCAGAATGTAAATAATAAAGGAAACGAAGAGGTTATATTAAATTTCTTCAAATTTGTTTCTTGATTCCTAACATTTCTTGTAATTTTTAAAATTTTACTCTTAATAGTTTATTTATAAAACTAATAAATCCCAACATTTCTGTATTGATGTGAGCGTATGGATACTGATTAAAAGGAAGGGAAGGAAAGATAAGGATTCTAAATAGGAATACCATTAACATTTTAAATAATTCTTGAAAGGATAATTTAGTATAGGAATATATATACATATATAATATAAATATTGAATTTTAAAAGGAAAAAGTAATTATAAAAATAATATAATTATTGATTTTTGTATTCGAAATGGGAATGAAATGACCGGAAACATTGCTCATAGAAATTTGATTTATAGAAATGATAGTTTAATTTAAAGGTACAGTCATCAATAATAATCAATGAGTATAATGGGGTAATTCCTATGTCTACTTACCTACAGTTGGCTATAACACATGAATCCAAGAATTGCGCCTCTAGCCCATGGACCCCTCTAGTGTAGTGACTCATCATACTAAATTTCAACCAGGTTAAGCAACATTGCAGACTAGGAATTACCCCATTTTTTTTGTCATATTGTCATAGGTAAATATATTAAGGAAATAACAGGTAGTAATTATGTTTTGTATGAAAACTAATGTATAACATTGAAAAGATGTGATATAAAAAAGCATAATTGGTACTTTAACTGATTTTATTTTTTTCTTACTTTAAGCTTTCAAAATTTTGATGTTTTCTTTTTTATTTCAAATTAATATTAGTTATTGACAAAATGTTATTTTTGGAAGAAAACTAATATTTTCAGGTGAAATACCCCTTCCTTTTAAATTGTGTTAGTCAAAATATTATGGATTATTCAAATAAATTTTATTGTGAAGGCTCAATTTAGATTCCAGATCCAATAATTGTATTACCCATCTACACATACAAATATCAGGGTTTTTAGGACAGGTAGATAAGCAAGATTTACAATTCAATAATTATATCCTATGAATAAAGTTGTTTTTGTCTGTAGCTTAAGATTTTGATTACTACTAAACCAATTAAGTTCTCCATTTTAGGAAGGCTTCACATAGGTCTTGAGATGATTTTAGAATTATTTAGGTTTGGGTCGTAAATTGGTTTAAGGCTATTTTTCAACACTTTCTCTACCGCTACTAATACAAAGCCCATAGATGCTATTTTTGTGCTCTTTTAAAACTGTGATTAGTTAAGATTAGGTGTGAAAGAATGTTTACTGAAGGTATATCAAAAGAAAACGACTCTTGAATGGTTATGATTGAAAAAGGAATTTATTTAGGCATGTATCCGTGGCACAGACATAAAAATATATATGTATATTATTGAAACTGGCCAGATCAGTTCAGATCAATGGGGGTGTAAAAATAAATTTACATAAATAACTTTCTTTGTCAACACTCTACAAGGAATAAATTTATATTTAGAATCAAACTTTTAACCCTTGGGGAGTACACAACACACACACACACACTCACAAGCATACACTGAAACACACACACACACACAAATAAAGTCTCTAAAATTATTTTGTGTATGTCAGAATTTATTGGTGTAATCTATATTGGTTTTAAACCTATTGAAAGAAATTAAAATTTCAGCTGTGAAAAAATATTAAAAATAAGATAATATGGAAAAAGAAAGGTTCAAAGTTTAAGTTGAGAGGGCATTCTCACAAATTTGTTTAGATTTTCCAGCAATTATTCTGGTATCATCGTAATTATGATTTTATAATAACATTTTAAAATGTAGAATACAATCAAAAGCCTTTTGCATATCAGGAAATGAGCGGGTCAGTATTTGTAATTCTATGAAATATGATTGCTTTGTTAGAGCTGATGCATATATTCAATTTATTCTTTAAAATTTGCATTTTTCAATTTAGTATTCTATATTGTTTACGTTGAAACAAGGAGCTTCATTTCATTTAAAGCAGGGCTAAAACAATTATAAAAGTTTTCAATGTCTAATGTTATTGTTTACAACAGAGTCCTTTTTACAAAAGTCTTTAAAAATTCCTATCACTTTGAGTTAAGGGAATACACACTAAAATAGACTAAATTCTCTAAAGAAATTGAATTGAGATATTACTTGGGAGGGAAAATTGAATGGTTTTGGTCAATTTGATGTATTGAAATATTCAAACTTATCTCGTGAAAGAAATTTCTTTGTATGCTCGAATTTTGGAATTTGTTTTGCTTTCAATTTTGAAATATTTGTTGAGGTATAAAAGAATAAAATCGGGAATAGTCCCTTTTGTGGCAACGCCCCTTAAGTGGCGATTCGTCGTATTTTTAAAATGTTTTTTTTGTATAGTTTATTTTAGGTTAGGTTAGATTATATTGGGTAAGGTGATTGCCCCACAAAGTTAGGTAATTAGCCCCGCAGGGGCTAGAAATAGGAGAAAAGCTACTGTGAAAAATACGAAGAATCGCAACTTAAGGTGCGTTGCCACGAAAGGGACTATTCCCTAAAAATCTTATAATAATAATTCTAAAAAACGCACATAACATACACTAAGTATGCCAAACAGTATATTGATAAGTTGACGACACTACATATACAACAAAGCATTTGATAAAAAAAACACAAGTAGAAATATATATTCCCCTTTCAAAACTTTAAACATAGAGAATGGAAATTATTAATTTTACCTAAAAACTTTGTTTCTGCGCTTTTGTATTTTGTGTGTGTGTAAGTCTGTGTGATTGTGTGTGTGTGTGTGTGTGTGTGTATGAAGGTGTATTTCCAAACTTTGTTTTAATAGGAAGGAGGGGAGAAAGATAGCAATGAACAATAGATGTATTTAACAAACAAAAATTGCTTTGGGATAAGATATATAATAATGGAATTAAAGGTTTTTTTTGCTTTATCATAAAGTCATCTGATTCAAATTTTTGGAAATTTCTTTTTGAAGTTGATTATATTAATCTAATTTATTATGTCTATTATGCTGGTAAAGTTTGGTTATTAAAATGTCTATGTTTAGCTTTAACATATTGATGTATATAGCTAAAACTTTCTTACCATACAAACAGAGGAATTTACTCTTACATAATTGTTTTAGTTAAATTAAAAATGATGTTTTCAAAAGAAATTTTGATTTGTGATTTTAAAAGTAAAATAAAGTTATTTTGTAGAAAAATTTTGAACATTTATGTTAAAAATTTCCAAAAAAAATTGTTAAAATCTTACATTAATAACCCTTTAAGACTTTAGAATACTTTTTTTAGTTTATAGACTTTGTACAAATAAAATTTGCGATCTGGCTACCATAGCCGAATCAGCTATACTTGAATTTCTAAAAACCCATCTCAGTAGAACTTAAAGGAGTTATTTTGTTTATTTTGTTACCTTATATCTGGCTTAAGAGAACTATCTGGACTTGGTATTGATGAGGAGGACCCAACCATACCATATCCACCAACTAAACTGTCCTGTGAACAAGATCATATTTGTAGAAAATTAGCGCATCATCATCAAATCAAAACTTAGACTAATTTTAAATAATATTAGAATAACTAAATCATTTGCTGAAAAGATCATTTTCTATTTTTTCTTTTAGGGATAAGAAAATGATAAGAGTATAAATTGATGGAAAACGCCAGATTACAGCTGATGGGGTTCAAGTTTGGACACTATTGGTTTGTAAATTATTTACTTCTAATGTCCCCTCCCTCCCTGGTTTAATTACAACACAGAATTTGCCATCTAACACATCCCTAAAAAGCTATGAATACCTGGTATGGTGACATGGTGGGAAATGAAGTGGGTGGGTAGGGTGCGAGGCAGGAGTAGGACTGTTGGTAAGAAGGATAGCTAGAATATCCATACCCAGGGCTCAAGGCTAGTGGAGAGAATACGGAACCTTAAAGAAAAATATAATTATCATTTTTTATATGCTACTCAATATAAATCTTGTTACGTAGTTAAACATTGTGTTAACAAAAGCAAATTATTAAGCATTACTACCAGAAACCTTCGTCAACATTATAAATGACACTAGATGAAAACAGTCTAACTTAAACAGCAGCCGAGAAAATAAAATTTCCCTCAAAGCTATACAGATAGACGGACCATCGGCTTCGCTTCTAAACTGTAAAAAAATTTAAAGAAAGATGTTATAAAAATCAATAAAAAATGTCTCAAAAGTTTATCTCATGGAATATATTTTTGGTGAAAACTAAAGAATTTTGGGAAATTTCAATGATTTTTCTGATAATACAACTTGACAGCTTAAAACTTGGTCAACCAGAGCAGAGAAAGAACAAGAACAAATTTAGTAAAAAGTATTGCAGAATTAACAAAGAATTATAAATTCAGCTCTATAAAACAAAAGCTTCCAATCCGGCTCCGGCTTCAGATAGATTTAAGGAAATTGGAGCCGAATTTTTTAATGAATTTAAGTGTCTCAACTAAAGCTTCATTTTAGGCTCTATTGCGCGTCGCTGATGACAGTTGCTGTCTTTGACACTATAAGAAGGGTAGGTACTATCTTTCACTACACAATCTTTAGGAGAAGGCTGTCAAATAATTGATGTATAGACATATACAAGTTGTACGGTTGCTTCGCTTCTAAAAAAGGGCTAAATGATAAAGTACAGAGAAAAGGGGAATAGTGGTGGGCAGTAAATAGTTTGTGCTTAATGAAGTGGGAGGGGTGAGACCAGCTATAAATTTATATTTGTCTGTTGGTAAGATTTATATGGACAGGCAAGATAAATTCCTTGAGAAGCATGAAACCATAGGAAAACCTTCAAGTACATTCCCCCACACACACTTTATATCTACCCATCAAATAGTGTTTTTACGTTGGTGTTAAAAATGGGGATAGCTATTTATTATAAATAACATAGATCACCAAATCAGTCTTAGTTCATTATGAAATTAAACAAAACCTAAATGGTGATTTTTAAAAAATTGTAATATTCAATAACATGCGATTTTGAATAAAAACTTTCAGTATGAATGTATGGACGTGTGTCCACTATATTTCAACTTCACTCTGCACATGTCGAATTGTATAGCTGCACTTTAACAATATACAATTCATATCACTTCAGCCGCAATTTTTTAGCGGCTTAATTGCGTAGCAGCAGTTTCTAGAAATTAATAATGGCCTATTAAATTTTGAATTTTGAATTTGTTGCTTTGGTGCTAATATTTAATCTACTTGAAAACAATTTAATTATCAGTATCAGTTAAATGTTAATATAATTATAGGCAAAAGAGCTTTTAAACTTTAATTCTATATCATCAGCCATGGGCACTTTATTCTGTACCATTTTGTCGACACAATAAACCTTTTTATTGCAAGGGAAAACACTGCATTTAGTTAAAGGCTATACATTTCATTAAACATAGAGCTAAATAAATGAAGTGTGGTCAATTTCTTATGAAATAAACCACACTTGTTTATTTATCATTTAATTTCAACATTTAAAATTTATATATTTATTATATTCCCCTTTCTGATGGTAGCCGGTGGTTACTAATCCAATATTTCACCAATCTGACCAAAATTCTCGCCTCTAAATCCAAACATTTCAATTCAAATCTTTTGTTGATTTCAAAGACTTGAACTTTCAACACAAATTGAAATTTATTATGTTGTATATGTATATATTTATAGCATATATGTTATGTGTAAATATTTCAAAATCAAATTATTTACACTATTTTAGACCAATTAAACAATTATTTGAGATTTAAGTAATCTTGATTTTGTGTTTAAAATTTGTTTTTGTTAAACAGCTGATATTTTAGAGAGCTATTAGTTTCTTTTGTAAAAAAGAAATAACTGATACTCACCATTTTGAGATCTATATCTAGCCAACGAATCTGCTGTTGTGCCAGTGCGAGGGAAGCAGGGCTCGAACCCGCGGAAGCCTGGGCTCTGAGAGCTGGAGAAGTCAACTGGCTCCGTCTGTTCCTTTCCAGTAGTTGACCTGAGTAAAATGTTTCAGTATTTTGATTAAAACCTATAGGGACGGTTAATAACAACGTAGATTGATACCTTTAAAGTCCCAAGGCACTAACATCCAAGCTATTTTAGACAAAGTCCTAACTTTGCAGTGTAATAAGTTATGCCTGGCCAAGGTATCCCTCCTACTCACCTGACATAGCAGCAGTATGTACAACCATTAACCACTTTGTTTTAGTTTTGACGCGGTTTGATCAAGATTAAAAACTATCACCTATCCAACAACGCGTGGATGCACTACGTTTTAATGCTACAGTAGTCGGCCAAAGTAAGTTGAGAATAAAACTATTACCTGGTGGTAGGTATGGCTGGAATAGCAGAGCTGACGAGTCCGCTTGTGTCAGCTGGGTTGCTAGCTGTTGAGAAGGCTTCAGTGGAACCACTTGACACACTAAACAAGGACCTTTATATTCTAAAGCTACGTGGCTAATTTTAAATTGCGTAACAGTGTTTTCTACAACTAATTATAATTCTTAACAATTATTTTAAGTAAAAGGTAAATTTAAACATTGACTTTAAGTGTCATATTTTCAAAGCTATTTCTAAACTTGAACAAATTACATAAGAATATGTGTTACCTAATTGGCATAGGACGTGTGAGATCAAGAATTTGAGACGATGCCGGAGTTTGGAAGCCAGACGTTGTTACACTTGGACTAAAATAATACCATTCTTTAGTTGCTAAGCTAATTAATAAATATCTTCTAGTTTATAAGGATAAAATAAAAAAGTTTGATAACCTTTACAATATATATTCGAAATATCTGAACTTAGAAACAAGCAAAGAAGTTTAAATTTCATACAGTTTGACTAAATCATCGCGTTTGATAGTAGTAGGTTAATAAAAGTTTACTTATTAAGAATTCATGTCAAACTTCTTTTTAAAAGTTTAAGATACTTTAAAACTTTTATCAAAGTGTAACCAGACTTTGTTCTATATGTGAATGGAAGAGATTCTTGCTTAAGAAATGCGCAATAAACTACATGTTTTTTAGGCTAAGCAAATTTTACCTAAGGAAATCCGTTCTTGAAGTGGGAATGGCTCCCGCCTCTGTGACCGATAAATCCAGGCTCTGTAGCGGCGGGCTCGGCTGGTCAACCCCTTTGACAGACAGGTTGATGGCGGAGTGAGGGATAAATGCACCTGGTGTGCTGAAAGGATAGGCGGACCTGCAAGAATATAATTTTTTTTTATTTTATCAATGAACCAACAAAATTCAAGTTAGAAAGGATAATTATTTCAATAAAAAAGCTTATTTATAACAAACTATTCATATCTTATATTAAATTTTGTTTTTAAAGACATTGAATAGTTCATTAAAAATAAGTAAAGGGTATGCACAAACTTTTTATTGTCGAATTCGAAACCCAACGTATAAAAAATTTAATCGTGCCAAAATGTTTTGAATAAAATATTATAATTTATAATATAATAAAACATAAATAATATGAAAAATCTGGTATTATAGTATTATAATACAAATATAGAAAACAAAAAGATTTTATTGTCTATCATTTACTACTATTTTGTCTGGGCTGCTTTTTGTTCAACTAGATATCATACAAATAAAACACACATCATTTGGGTTTTTTGTAGCGCAGCTACTCTATGATAAGGTATTGTATGCATTCAACAGAGCATGTTTGTATCAAACATACCACACTTATTGTGTTTTAAGTTTGAGCGTAATTCACATTAATTGTCCTGTTAATGTATTCTAATTACATTTATTGAATATTGAATTATATACTTAATCTAAATGCTTGAAAGCCTGAATTGGCTGGGATGTTTTTGGACAGAACTTTTCTTGTCTTTAGAACACAGTACATAACTCACATCACTTTTTGCTAATTATAGAAAATTAAGATTATGAGTTTTCCAGTTTGGTCTCATATCCTTTTAATTTACAATCTGTCCTTGACATCAAAAAATGGACATCTACTTATTAATATATATTGTTCATTTTTCCAATAAAATAATATACTATGTATGTTGGTCCGTTAAGATCTCTCAAATAGCTGAACCGATCTGTCTGTTCACGAGTTTTAGGGAACGTAGAATTTTTTTAGGGCAGGTTTTAGTCTATTTGGCATAAAGTTAGTCCAACTTAAATTAAAACTTTTTAAAAATATTTTAAGCACATGGTTAAAAACTAATTTGTTTATAATATCTTCCATAATTTTATATAAAGTAGTATGGCTTTTTAGTCAGTCGGTTAAGTCATCGTTAAATAATGAACCGATTTATTTCACCATCTTAGGGAAGCTTCTCATGGGTCCCTGGTTGGTTTAAGGTAAGGCTATTTTATTTGTATATTTCTTTCTGATGGTTTTAGGGTACAATATTTACCTTACCCCTTTAGTTGATCGTACTTGATTAATGAGATTTAAGTTTAAATTCAAATTAAATAGCATAAAAGGACATATGGCAAATAAATCAGTAATGGTACTTTAAGTGTGTGTATATGTGTGTCTGTGTGTTTGTTTGTGTGTGTGTATGTGTGTGTGTGGTGTGTGTGTGTGTATTGAATAAGGGATTTAACTAGAGATTTATAATTTGTAATTAACCCTTGAAATTGTAATGGTACACATAGAGGACAGGACAACCAGCCCCTATACTTTTCTTAATTCAACAAAATCTAATTACGATATTTGTTCAACTGTAGTAATTGAGACAAAGATGTTGGTTGACCCCCCCCCCTCCCCCTCTTCCAGTTCTTCTTTCCTCTTAAACATACCCTTTGACGTCCCTTCAGTTTAATTAGTAGAATTTAGAGTGAAATATATATATGTACTTATTGTAGTTAGATACATGTTTAGGTTCTTATGTTCCTGAACACACCCAAAACATTCATAAAGTTTCCATAATAAGTATAACCAGTTCAGTATTTTCCGAGTTTTTAGGCTTAAGACGAAAGAAACCTTATTACTTAACATTAATTAATAGCAAAAAGAAAATTTTTAAAAAGATTAAAAATATGTTTTTAAGTCATTAAGCACAAAAACTTTTTGGAAATGTTGAACAAAATCCAATAATTTATTTGATTTTCTCGTTAACAGAAATGCCATCATGTATCTAGCCGTAACTAGGACTTCTAGTAATGAGGAAGGAGGGCAAAAGTTTGCTTAATTTATGGTCACATAGGTTTTACAACAAATCCTTTACTTTTAATTTGAATTAAATATTTGTTTTATATTTTTATTTATTTTTGTAATAAATACAGATCATGTTTTTTTTATATTTTCATCTTAAACCCAAGTTTAGATATTTTAAACAGACTAATTTAGATTTATATATAACCAAGGGCATTTATTATTAGTTAAAAAAAGACAGTAAAAAGTAGAAAGGCTAAATTTTCAGAAGTGTATTAATATCATTTAATTTTAGTGGATTTGAATCTTACCCTTATTTAGATAGTTAGACAACTAGTTCAATTATTTGTTTGACAGGATCAATTATATATTACCTACACTTTAACTTAACAATATACGTAATAAAACTAAAATAAGATTTTCTCAATAAAATCTTATATTAAAAAAATCTTATTAAATTTTCATTTAAGTTTTTAAAATGGGAGAAATGAATTTCAAATTTACCTTTCATAAGAAGTTGCATAAGATGAGTATGATCCCATGCAGGGTGTGGCTTGTAAAGGTACGGGTTGTACAGGATTCACTGGCTGCAGCGGCTGCGGCTGCACAGGCTGTGTCTGCTGTTGCTGTTGCACAGGGGTGGGCTGCGGGGTCGCGTATGAGTAGTTGTAGGTACTCAAGCCATTCTGATTAAAATGTTTTGTATTTAAAAATGTAATATTTAAAATATTATAGTTTTTAAGTATAAGATAAATAAAAAAAAGTGAAAAGGGAGAAAAAAAACAAAAAGAAAATATTTTAAAGAAGCAAGAGAGAGGGAAGAAGGGACATAATAAGGGGTATGAAAGGTGACAGAGAAAAATTAAGTAATAAATAGAAACAAAAAGAGAGAGTTATCGAGAGAGAGAGAGAGAAAAAAAAAGAGAAAGAGAGAGTAAAAGGGAGAGAATGAGAGAGAGAGTGGGAAAGAGAGAGAGAGAAGATAAGAAATAGATGTATACATTATCAACAATAGAAATAAAAATATTTTCAAAACACGTGGACATTGTCAAGTGTGTTCATGTGTTTAAAACATTACACACCACATAACATACAAATAGACCAATATTATCTTTAGTCTTTACCTGGAAGTAAGATGATCTATCAGTATTCCTTGTTGGATCCAACCCTGCAGTCCCACCACCACTGCCTGTGTTGTTGTTGTTTGTGGTTGAGGTATTGTTGTTGTTATTACTTCTATTTGTTGTGGATCCACCCAGCTCCTCGTAAACTTTCCCAGTTGAGGTGTCATAGGTTACATTCTGATATAAAAATCAAATATTTTGTAGATTAAAGATATTCAACTCTTTAGTTATTTCTTGAACCTAACTGGATCAAATTAGGGTTCCTCAGTACCTAGTGAGCACCCCCCCGGCCCCCCCCCCCCCCCCAGGTTAAAATATTGGGTTTATTTTTTTTTCCAAAAAACAGCCGCCGGGCCAAAAAAGCCCGC
>LS046648.1:0-13436 GCA_900241095.1 Acartia tonsa
TGTCGGACCGAGATTCGAACCTAACACCTTCCCGACGACGAGCGGATGCGCTACGTGTTGAGCCACGGTCGCGGGTTCCTTGTCATATAATAGAAGCGCTTCTTTAAAATGTTTAATCTACTAATACAAAGGGTGTTAATAACAAAAGTAGGGAATAAGTTGTATAAAAGTTAAAGGGGATTCATTTTGTCAGTTTAGTACAAAAAAATGTATGAGTATTTTCCATACACTTTAGTTTTGTATGGAAAGGTTTCGTGATTTTTAGCCCTTATATTTATAAATACCTTTTTACAGAAAGGTTTCAAAGGGCTTTTTATTTTCATGTTTTGGACGTCAAAATCCTTAACGTTCCGCAGCTACTCTTAATATGTTTGTCCGTGAGCTTAAACGATTGTTATCTAGAAATATTTTATTAAATCGCTTTATTTGCACAATACGATTTAAATTAGATTTGGTACAGACTAAAAATCGAATATTTTATCTATAATGACTGTAAAGATAAGGTTAATCTAGTATTTTTTGTGTTGGTCAAAACCTAAATTTTATCCTTGAAAAAAATACATTTTATTCTTAAAAAGAAAGTTATCTGTAAAACAAACATATCTGAATTTCTTTAAACAAATATTAGAGAACAAGAACAAATATGCTTAAAAATAGAGCAGCAAAATTTTGTAAAAACTATTTCCAATGTCTTTTATTGTTCAGATCGTTAATCCAGTAGGAGTGGAGGAGTTGGGGTAAAGGGGGTGGAAGGGAGCAATTGTTATTTTAGCCTGCAGCGTGGTTTACTTTATTACAGATTCAAGTAATATTTTATCCATTTAAGCATTATTTATATATTGGGGAAGAAAGAAAGAGTAAGAGCTAGATAAACTTAACAATCGTTGAGTGACAGTCTGACATACCCAGAGTAGATGGGACATTAGGCTGTTTATTACACTATTACCCAAAGTCTTATAAGAATGTTTTCTTATTCGTTGTTTCAAAACTTGGGGACCAGTTTTAATCTACAGAAGGGTAATTTTGTGTATCATCAGTTGGGATGGATGTACATCAATTTAAACACCGTTGTCTTATCCCTTTAAATCCCTGGACATACCATAACTATAGAGTAGCAGCGCACCACAAAAATAATAAATAAGAACATAACCAGAGAAATATTTATTTTAAAATATCGATATTCAATAATTAATACAGTAAGAAACAATTCATTCAAACATAATATCAGATTTCTTTGTAATGAGTAATAGAGAGCTGCATAGAAGAGTATTTCCAATAATTGTTACCATCAGCATACGCCATATGTATACAGGGTGCGCTTCATAAATTGTACTTTAAAACAACAGAATCTCAAAACTATACAAGATACAGCGGATTTTAACACCATTTTGGAAAGCAATGCAATTTTTTTCAATATGCGGGAAAAACTGCAGTAACTTTTTTCTCATTTATTTTTTTTTAATTTAGGACAATTATGATGACGATCCCTGTATAGTAGATAGAATTATATATGTGTTTTTAAAATAAATGAAGAAAAAAACTTGTTTTTTTTTATTTATTTCAAAAACACTTATCAGAAGTAACACTGGAAAATTTTGGACCATATTCATTCGATATCAAATTTGATATTTTTTTTCCACTTGGATTTGGCTTTCAAAATAATCAATTTCTAGAAGATGGTCCTAGATCTATTCTTAAAATTATTAATATTAAATTTGATTTTTAACAACCTTTTAAAATGTTCACTTTTATAATCTATTTTAATCTCAAATCAAACAGTTTAATATCAAAGATTTTTTAAAGATAGATCTTATATTAAATAGAATGTACTATGTAGTAAAATTAATGTTATACTATGCATGTTTATTAAAAACAAATTTAATTACATCTTGACTTATGCGCTTAATTTCCAATAAAATTTCCAAAGTTAGGAATAATAATTTTTGGCTAATTCTAAAAATTGAGCTATTGATGATAACCATAATTTATTTTTAAACTTTACTAAGCACAATAAATAAATATTGATAATAAAAATTGAAAACAAAACATATATATTTAAATAATAAATAAGTAAACATGTTATAAACAAATAAAGTTTTTTTTATAATAATATAGAAAAAAAGAAAGTTTTGCTAAAGAAGTTTGTTTGTGACAAGAAAAAAATAACAAGCAAAAATATAATATATATACAGACATAGCAAGGTCTTTCCCCAAGTTTTACTACCTAATCAGCCATAACATTCAACCCTTACTGTCATTTTCTTGTCTTAACCTTCCTCTTTTAACATAAAAAATCCCTAGGGACTTAATTTTCTTTTGTAGCAAGTAATTTGTACCAAATAATAATTGTATTTTTACAATTAAATTTCATTTTTTTAATACATAAACATTGAGTAAAATCACATGAACTATTTTTCTACTTTAAAGAGTGCTTGAAGTACTAATTAGTTAGATAGAAAAGCAAATTATTACAGAATTTACATTTTTTGGATTTTTGTTTTTATGAAAAAGTTGAATAGCAAGTGCACTTAAGTAATTCTAAAAATATTACATTCTATTTTAAAATTGCTATAATAATAATAATAATACTTCTCTATCTATGTTGTGCAACATAAGGTATGAAAAAGGATTTATTCTAAAACTAAGAGATCATTAATAGGATTCACATGAAAAAAAGCATGAATTATATCTTTATTACAACATTCACATTAATTTTTCAATAATAATTCTGATGTATACAGAAAAAGTATAGGATATTCCTTGTAGATACATTATAGACAATACAAGGAAAGATAAATTATATTAGTATTGATTCCAATATCTTACCTATACATATTTTTATTTAATTAACAAATGCTTATTATGTTTACAAAGCTTTATATAAACAAAGTAAATAAGAAAAGCAAGTATGATAAAAATCGGATTAAAGTAAATCACTGTGGCCCTATTTGAACACCAGGATAATATTTGTGTCTGTTAAATACTTTAAAAATTACAGAAAAAATATATTATTTAATAAATAAAATTACAATGGTATTTTTTTAATTTGTGATTTTTTAAAAGAATTGACACAACATTCCCCGATGTTCGAATTATTCCACAGTGATATGTGATGCAAACACAAGAGTAAATTAGAATTGTCCCGCGGGGAATTGACTTGTAAATGGTTTTATCTCACAGAATATTGGAGAAAAGTTTGGCTATTTAGCTTGGCAGACACAACCACTTACCCCCAGCTGTATTTATCTTTCCACAGAATGGTTTTGCAGACAGCTGGAAATAAGTGTCATATCCTCACATTAACAGGACATTACACTAGTCTTTTACCTAACATTTAGTATATTAGAAATATTTAGGAAAGAGCCAGAATTATAGTTAAGAATTTAATCCAAACATTCTTTTACACTTTATCTGTAGTGCAGCTACTCTATAAATAACCCGTCCATACAATCAACCGCTATAAATTGACCAAAAGCTTGTAAGTATTTCTAATCCAAAACATTATAAGAGTAAAAAGAAGTTTTAAAATGAATTT
This sequence comes from Acartia tonsa, assembly GCA_900241095.1. Classification (NCBI taxonomy): domain Eukaryota; kingdom Metazoa; phylum Arthropoda; class Copepoda; order Calanoida; family Acartiidae; genus Acartia; species Acartia tonsa. The sequence continues at coordinate 3,536 of LS046648.1, forward strand.
TTTTATGGTGTAATTTTGCTGTGTTACTTATAGCCATAATTGTGCTTATAATTCATTCAAACATAACACTTGAATCATACATTCAAAAGCTCTGTAAAATCTCAACTTTTTATTTAGTTTATATAACACATAAATTTTATATGTATGCTAAAGAGAACAAGAATGGAAAAAAAGAAAAAGAATAATATTTTTTTACTGTAGCCGCAGAATTTCATTGATGCACAGCTATCATAATTGATGGGATAAAAGTGCAGGAATGTTATTCTGTTGCTAGGTGTACTTTGTATACATATATGCTGCAGCTCTGCATATATATGCATTGCATACATACATATATGTTGTAACATTGATCTTAAACATACATTCACATTTTTGGGGGGAGAAATTTTTGGAATACACACACATGGAGATAATGATGTTACTTATTATTTCATTAGTTGTGCGGCTTGGTCATTGGCCATCTTCACTCTCGTAATGTCTGATCCAGCCTTCAGGTTAATTCTGTCCAGCTGGGTGTTCTGACGCTCCACCTCCTGGCCCATGTCGTTGGCCATGTTCCTGAGGTTGCCCACCATAGCGGACACCTGCTCCATGTTCTCCTCCATCTCCTGCTCGCGGTCGTCGTTGGTGATTTTGGCAACAAAGGCTCCCGAGGGAATTTCGACACCGGGAGCGGGGGGACCGCCGCCGCCGGAGGCCTTTTGTTCACCCCAGATTGCATCGTCCTCCTTGAAGCCCTCGGATTTCTTCCAGAACTTGGGGAAAATACCACAGGCCAAGTCCATGGCTTTCAGTGCCTTCTCGGCCAGACCCATGTCGGCGTTGATACTGTCCAGGCCGCCCTCAATCTTCTCCAACTGTTCGCCCTGGTCGTCCAGCGCGACCAGTGTCTTGATACCCGCGTCCTTGGCCTCGGCGCACAGGTCCATCATGCGCCTGGTGGACTCCAGTGACTCGTCCGTCACCTGGTTGCATTTTAGCTGCAGGCCTTCCAGCTCTGTCAGCTGTCTGGCGGGTTCCTCGGCCTGCGGGGCTGCCATCTTGTCTGTGCGTCTGTTTCACTAGTTTACCTGAAATAATAAGAATAATTAATAAAACTATATTGAACTAAAATAGCAGAAAAGATTCATTAAATTATGATTTAATATATAGAGATGCAATGCTACGGAGAAAAAATGCGTGTATGTAATATATATCTACATTTTTAAGGTAAAAAAGAAAATCTATTTTTCCATTTTTAGGTCAATTTTGAATGATATTTGATGTAAGAATTTGTGGTGATCAGACTTGAGAAGAAAACTCGAAGATGCCAGAAAACAGAGATGCGCTAGGAAATTTAATTATCATAAATGGAACAAATAAAAATCATACTTTTATAGAAAATTTAGGATTCTTCTTTATCTATAAAATTGTTTAATAGGACAAAGTTTCCTAAAGTTAAATTTGACCTATAATTAATTATTTAAAATAGTTTGCTTTTGTGAGTTTTAATAGATTTTTAATTGGTTCCCCATGATAATTAATCATTTTATTTACAGAGGCTTTGACAAGGGCTCATATGAGGTAGGGTAAACTATTTCATACATACTTGATCGAGGACAGTTATGTACATAAGTGGCGCAACAATAAAAAAAAATAAAAAATTTTTTGATGAAATAAGGCTAGTAAAGTATTACAAACAATAATGTAAAGAAAAAATTAATCCTTCCAAAACTGTTACATAATTTTACATAATGTTAAACCATGCGAGGTCTACTGGACGTACATATATGCCTAAGTTATAGAGTAGCTGTGCTACCAAAACATCCGCAGTAATTAAATATTTTATCAGTCTTTGCTCATTATCTATCCTAAGTGGAAAGTAAATTTACTTTACCAATTGAGTATTCTCTTAATAGCCAGTTCTTTAATAAGATATTATGTGGATTTAAATAATATTTAGGTATATCTATCTATCTACACATATAGGTACACATATTGTTTGGATAGGCATATTTACAGCATTTATTAAGTTTCTTAACTTTTATAGATGCAGAAGTAAAAGTTTTTTTGTCAACAACAAAAAGGGAAAGGTAATGGAAGTTAATTTAACCAAAAACCCTTTCTTTCCAAAATAATTATTAGCAATTAAAGACAAATTTAACTCAAAAGTAATAAAAAAAAGATAAATCTATTGTCCCTTTTTCCTGAAGTGTTATTCATATCTCCTATTATGCTCTAGCTAAAAAGTTTTCAGTAGAAGTAATGCATGAAAAATACTTTGTTAGCTACATATATTCTATACAAAACTTGGACGCAATTTCTAATTTTCAATGTGAAAAAGTTTTTCTGTTAAACTATACTTAGATACTTAGGGATACAGGGATATGTAAATTAACATTAAATAATTATTTTCATTCAATTCCTAAGAAATTCTTTTTTCGGTAGCTGGTGAACTTAGTAATATAGAAAAATGTTAATGAATAAAACATTATTGTTCTTTTTTTCCATGGTATAAACTACATGCAGAAAGTTTCTATATTACAAAATGTAAAGGCAATGTTTAAATACAACTTTTTAGACGTGAAACAGCAACATATTTGTAGCCAAATGTGTATATTTCTACCATTTAAGTTTAATCCAAAAAGTTTAAGCTGTCTGCTTCTTATATATTGCATATTAATTACATAGATTCTTTTAATTTTAATTTAGGCCTGTCGCATTTGCTGTCAAGACTAATGTTATGTACGACGGCAGTTTAGACGAGGAGTCCCCAGTCCACGGAAGCGCAGTTAGCTTCAAAATTGGGGACTACCTGCACATATTTGAAAAATTCGACGCCAACTGGTGGGTGGGCAGGAAGGTGAAGGAGGGGGCCGACATCGGCTTCATCCCCTCCCCGGACAGGCTAGAACAGCTGATCCTGCAAAAGGCTCCGGTTGGAAAGTTGGACAGAGTGAAAAATGGGTCGGCTAATGGTCCGCCGGCTGCGGCACCCGCAAAGGAATCTCAAAAAGAGGTAAAATTGCTCAAAAAAACAAATCACTAAAAAATAAAACCTTAATATTTTCATATTGTAACCTACTTAATTTTAGGGGGAGGAGGGGGCGACAGGGGTGCGTGTGTCCGCCCCGCCAGTCATAGAAAAGAAGAAAGGCTTCCTGGGCAAAAAATGTGAGACCAGGTCTCCGTTTGATGTTGTGCCAATCATGCGACCTGTTGTCATGGTCGGTCCTTCCCTCAAAGGCTATGAGGTCACTGATATGCTTCAAAAGGTAAAAAAATCACCAAAAATTGTCAAAAAATATGCATTTATCAATTTTTTTTTGTAAAAAAAATATCCATTTTATTTTAGGCTGTATTTGAGTTTCTAAAGAACAAATTTGAGGGGCGAATCATAATCACCCACGTGGGCGCTGACCTCTCCCTGGGAAAGACGTCGGTGCTGAACAATCCCTCCAATAGAAAATTGCTGGAAAAGTCCAGTCTAAGCCGAGCCAAAGATCTTGCCGAAGTCCAAGCCGAGATTGAACGAATTTTTGAACTGAGCAGGTAAAATATATCTTTTTTTTGGCAGGTAGTGTCATTCAATCATTAAAAATAATATATTTTTTTTAACAATAATTTATGATTTTAAAAATCGTCAAACAGAAAAAAAGAAAAAGAACTATTAGACTGTACCAACAAACATATTTTATTTTACTTTTTTAGAAATATGAAAGTGATTCTGATAGACTGTGACACAATTAATCATCCATCTCAACTAGGTAAACAACTCTTTCATTTTTGAATATTCAATATGGATTTCAACCAAAAACTACTCATTTTATATTTTGAAACATATTCTTAGAAAATGTATAGTATATCAATATATTCTAATTTTTTTTTAAAGCTGAGACGTCTCTGGCCCCAATTATGGTGTACTTGAAGATTACGAGTACCAAAGTACTGCAGAGATTAATCAAATCCAGGGGGGCCACTCAATCCAGACACATGAATATACAGGTAACTAAACTAATTTCATAATTAAATTGTATTCTTAAATAGCGCAGCAATGATATATTATTTACATTTTGATAATAAACCTACAGATACTTTTTTGGGGGACAATCAATAATAAGAAAGATAAAGTAAATTTTAGAGAAGCTGTGTTACCAATCAAAATCCTGATTCTTTAAGACAAAGCAAAATGTTTAAAATATATGTATGTTTGTGTGTGTGTTTGTATGTGTGTGTGAGTGTATGGGGGTGGGTATGTGTGTGAAATATATGTATGTTTGTGTATGTGTGTGTGTGTGTGTTTGTATGTTTGTGTGAGTGTATGTATGGGGGTGGGTTTGTGTGTGAAATCAAAAATGAAAATATTTGATCCTTTTATTTTATTTTATTTTATTTCAGGTTGTTGCCACCGAGAAATTAGATCAATGCGACCCAGAGCAGGTTAGTCTGGAATACAGGAATAGGAAAATTGACGACAAAAAAGGAAGCTGCCCCTTCCCTTCCCTTCCCTGCTTTAGAATGTAATCCTTTTTTAACCATTATCCTTTTCATAAAAAATCTTGGATTATTTTTATTTAAATCCAAATTTTATAATTTCAAAGTTCAGTAAGTTCAATTTAATTTTGGATTAATCTATAATTAATTCATGAACTTAACCGATATAGATTTACATACTGGCCAAAATTAGAATTCAATTTGGATATAGTTTTTAAAATAATTTATGGTTCTTATTTTTCTCAGTTCGATCTGACTTTGGATGAGTTTCAATTGGAGGAAGCTTGTGAGCATGTAGCGGAATATTTAGGTAATTCTTATTTTAAGGGGGATGTGCTGAAACCATTTGTGTAAAGTGATGGAAAGGGGGGAAAAGGTCACATTTTTTGTTATAGCAACAAAGGTTTCGCACATTCCAATTGGCCCTTAAGTATAATTTTGATATTTAAGAAGCTAATAATTTTATTTTTAATGAATCTCAAATTTTTCTTTTTTTTCAGAGGCTTACTGGCGTGCCACCCGTCCCCCACGACAGCCCAACATAGAATGAGAGTAAGCATCTTCGCCTACGACTCTCAACCTGATGGCTTTTTAGTTCCCGCAGCCGCACAGATCCTATCCGCGCCAATCAACTTAGGCGGCTCTAGCCGCAAGCAGATTATTATCCACCTGGCTCACTAGATCCCGCAGAATTTGAGAAATATCCCGGTATGAATCCCCCCCCCCCTCATTTCCAGTTGACCCCTTGTTGATCCCATTTTCTACCATGTAGTATCATCTCTGAGAACAATCAAAAAGTATTGTCAATGGAATGCAATCATCGGACGCCTTGCATTATCTCAATTCATACTTCGTATTCATTGTTTTTATACACTTCTCTACTTCTCATTTACATAAGAGGTAAAAACTTTGTGCCATTTCTACTATTTTCCATCTATATATATATATTCTATTTGATATACATTAGTAGTTACAGAATTAATACTCATAGACGATTAATTCTGAAACTATTGAATAGAGGATCCATGAATTTTGACATGTTGGAGTACAAAAAAAACAGACCACAAAAATTTTAAATAATCAAATAATTCTTCCAAATTTTAAAGTCACTAAATTTAAAGAAATAATTTGAATTTGGATACCAAAAAAATTGTTAGTATTGTATTTTTGCCAAAATTTTTTTGTGGTCTTATTTTTGTTGTGCAACATGGCAAAATGTATGGATCCTTTACTGTTGCATTGCCAGGAACTGCTGCTGCCAGAACTATGGCAGTTCCAACCATTTCTTTCCTATGAATGATACAAACAAAATAATTCCAACAACTATATTGTGATCGAAACTAATGACATGTCGATCAAATGATTTAGCATTCCATGACAAATAACTAAATTGTAAAGACTTCCTCCCAGCAGATAATGAATGAGTAAAAACTTATGAAAAATTGAACCAGTAAAATAAGTAGCTGTTATTGTGTAAACCTATTGTTCATTATTATTATTAATATTATTATTATCATTATATACCATTCGCAATAAATATTTGGTATAAAGCACTTTTTTTCTATCTTTCTCTATCCATCTTTTTTTCCTTTTTTGTAAACATAGAAATTGTATATTATTTTGTGAAATATAAAAGGCTGATGCAATCCCTCTAATTGAAAAGTGGACCGCTAGTAATCCTTCTAATTATATTATATCTTAAACATGATTTTAGTCCATGGGGAAGCTTGAATCTTCCAATAAAATCAGAAACAAAAAATAAGTTGGAGGGTTGTCGGCGGTCCAATGTCGGTTGGAGGGAAATTGCCTGCAAGGCTTGTATGAAACCGGATGATAAATGAAAGGAGTAGAAAGACAGATCCTTTCAAACTTGTTTGCTCCACAAAACAGACTTCTATTCGGATGAAAACAGAACTTTGAAAATATGACTCTACTCAAGGAAGACAAATTGAGTGAGGGGTGGATTGTCTGTAAATATTAGAAATTTTTCGTTTCAATTTTAAACCAAGTTTTCATAACTTATCATCTATTTGATTATGAAATTCAAACAAAGACAGAAGTAGTTTCAACCTTTGATAAATTTATTTCCAATTAAAATTTAAATTCTAAAATAAAGAGAAGATACCTTTAAAAATATTTTTGAAATAAAAAGGACTTTGATGTCTGTTGGAAAATATAAAATGATATATTATAATTTTATCTACTATTTTTCCCATTTTAAGGTTATCTATAAAAGTGACTTTTTTATGAAGATTAGAAGGATTTAAAGACATTCTCGTTTTTTAACCAAACATATGTTTTTGAAGCGAAATGATTGCTAACTGCTTAAACCAGGACAATTATATTCATTAGTAGCACAGTAAAGAAAAAAAGAACATTATTTTCATGAAAAATTAGTAGTAATAAAGAAATCACAAAATAATCCTTGGTAGACAAACGAACTAGGTGAATTATAAAGCAGATGTTCAGTGGTTAATAAAATTGAAACGGAGTAAAAAAGAAAGATAATGTTTAATATATAACCACGATATCTTTACACATGTGTGTGTTTATAAATCATTTAAGGACAGACGGAAAGACATACAGACGGATATTTCAAATTCGCCACTATTCATGGACCCTGTATTGGGCGTTACAGTTCAGTTCCATTTAATTTGTCGTAGCATTACCAATTATAGAGTAGCTACGCTTTAGAAAACTTTGCATTTTAAATTAGCAAAGAGATTTATTTTCCTCTGTATAAAAGATGTTGAAAGGTTTTTGTTAGAGTAGATATTTTAATATCAGTGAAAAGTATAAAAAAATCTATTTTCCCTAAAGCATTATTTTATCATTTTCAAGAAAATTTTAGGGAAAAAAACAACAAAGAATTATAATCATAAGTACGGTAGTTATATCAAGATATGAAAATTTAATATGAAATGAGAATGGTAACTCGTAGGTTAAGAAACAAAGGAAAAAAGAATTAGAAAAAAACTTAGCTTCTTGTAAGAATAAGAGTATTAATAAATAGTAGAAAGCATTTAAAACGAATAAATAAACAGTGATAAATTGTAAGAAACTCAAAAAGGTTGGAAGAAATAAAATGGGACCAAATGTTCAGCAATATAGTTTTAGGGCTATAAATTGTTTTTGTAATATTATAAAAATGGAGATTATATAACAGTTATGTATTTTCCCCTAAAATGTATTAAAGTATCCGTTTATTATATTTTTATGTGCACAGTAAAAATTCACATAAAAGCCTGCATTTTCATGCCAAGAAAGGAGGTTTTAAAAAGTCGTCTTCCGAAATATTTTCTGTAAATGTAAATACAACTCTCCAGGAAATTGGCTTGAGTGGTTGCAAGAGAGAATGTAAATATTATATTATTTTTGTGTATGCAGAATAACGGAAAAATAACATAACATGTAGATATTAAACATACAAACAAACAAAAACAAATATAAAGCATATCATCTTAGTAAAAACAAGGACAATTATGTCCTAAAGTTAGCAGCAATATTAATAATTTTTAGATAAAATATAATATCAAAATATGCATAGGTAATATTTTTATAAATGAAAAATTGCCTCAAAAATTAGTGAAATTTTTCTTCTTGAAATGTTTGTGGCTATGACGAATTAAAGTTAAAAGGGCTCAGATAAAATAGTTATTACTCATATATTATCGATATATCAATGTTGTAATGGCTTATTATGACAATAAATGCCAAAGGTTAAAGTAAAGGATAGATGAACATACGGACATTCCCAGTTATAGAGTATTTGCAATGATATATATTTTTGGGTAATTTTTTTCTGTCAAAGATTAAAACCTATTTAGTAGTTTAATTATATATCAAGCATAATCTAATTTTAATTGTTGAAAATAGTTTTCCAAATATCCATTACCCATAACAATTACTTTGTGGTTTTGGGATACCACATAAAAAAAGTAAAATACCAATAACCAAAACACAACAAAAACGAAAACAATTTAAAAGTGTAATTATTTACTTTCAGTGTGGCTTAGCAGTAATGTAAATATAATTTTTATAATTTGGTTTTAGGGATTTCTTTCACAAACTTTATGCAATAAGGAAATTTCTAATTTAAGTTCTAATATAGAAGCTGTAGCGTTTTTACCAAAAAGGCAAGGCACAACATTTGAAAAAGACTCAAGGTTCAAACAAAACTGGCTAAAAATTGTTATTTTATATTTGATACAAAGCTATTTTTCTGGAGTGTGTTAATTGTCTTTTTTACCACAAGAAAACAATGAAGTTAGAGGAAAGAAATAACAATACCCCCCTTCTCCCCCCACCCCAAAAAAAGAAATATTTTTTCTCTCATTCATTCAAATCGAACAATATCCGGAGGATTAGAACCGGTTCTCATCCAAACGAAAAAATAATGTCTAGCATCGTATTATATCCAGTTTTCTACGGATATAAAAATGTACAGTGATAAGATTAAAAAACTTTTTTTTAGCCCCAAGAGGCCGAGTGCATAATTGTACATTTCATATCCGCGGAAAGCTATTTATAATACGATGAAAGAAATAACTATTCTGAGCACGCCCCTGGGCAAAGCATTTATGCACTTAGTTGCAGTTTAATTAAATGATTAATTCCAATACACAATATTGGAGAAATATATCAAAACAGGAAATTTACTAAATAGGAATTGATCATTTATTTTTAATTTGTGCATTTTTGACATATGCAAAGCAATTAACAATGTAAGTAGGTTTAATCCAAAGTTCTAAATGGATAAAAAAATGAACAATAATTGATGTACATCTCCCATGATGACACGCAAAATTACCCCTACTGTAGATTACATTTAGTGGTTAAAACGTTTGGACACTCAACTTGATAAACATACCATTTAAAATTCAAGAAAAGTCTCCATAGTTGTTAAGACAACGAAAAAGAAAACGTTATTATGAAACTTTGGGGACTAGTTTAACAGCTCAATGTCCCCTCTCACCCTGAGATTAATCGCTAAAAACATTTTATAGATTTTTTTCTTTTATGGATTGGTAAAAGTAATCATTGAGATAAAAGTTATATATTGTAGTATTAGATATCAATTTATCAATTCCTTGGGTATCTTATTTTATCATTTTTCTACAAATCCACTCTACAACTTACTTTGTCTGTTTTAAATAACTTTAAGCTTATGATGGCCAATATACAATATGTGACAAACATTTTAAAAATGTCCGTCTGTTTATTTATTACGTTTTATTAGATGAGCATTCGATGAAACTTAATTTCTCGCCTGAATTTAGAGTTTTCATGTGAATATTCCCATGGCTTGTGTATGCTCTCTTCCTTGTTTCATGTGTGACATATTTGCTTTTACAAAGCTAAGCAAACAATAATATTTTTACAGCTATAAAAAGAATATTGCAAAATATCTTTAAAAAGAATAAGCAAG
>LS046652.1:8005-18415 GCA_900241095.1 Acartia tonsa
TCGGTCACGGTATTATTGCGACAATTAATGCAACCCAAGCATGAACATGACGCTGTATCAGCAATGACTGAAGCCACGTCAAATCCTAGGGACTTTTCAATGCAACCTAGGATCCAAGCATGACTCCTAGTCGTTGAACTAACAAACGCCACTAATACACTAGTGAGCTACTACACAATGCTAGTCCACAAGGACTTTTCAATCAACCTATGACCTTACAGCGTTTTTCGATCACTAGTGCACCATGCCAAGGACCACCCATGCATACCTGATTTAGGGCTAAGGCTTCCCCCCTACTCTTACTCCAAATCTCTAACGCCTGAAAGAGCAGCAGTAGGTACTAATTTTACATCTTTAGAATTGATGCGGTCTGGGGACTCGAACCCGACACCTCCCCAACAGATAAGCGGACGTTAAAGCACTAAGCCATATCTGCGGGTACTAGTTAATTTACAGTCAAATGTCCCCTTCATCCTGGACTTCATTCATTCAGCCCGGCTATACAATTTTCCTCAAATTAACTGACGGGTGCAAAAAACCACTCTTAATTTTAAAGAAGAAAATAATAAGGTTGGGAGGTTTTTTCCTATGTCTTTCTCGTGCAGTAAGGGCCTAACACGATGGGGTCACTACCTGCGGTGTCCTAACCCTACTGAGAACCCTGTACCTAATATCACCTAGCCTAACCTGACCTAAACTAAAAAAAAACAATTGGAAAACCACCGGGCATCTCTTTTTATTTCTATATTTTTCCAATATAAGGGGGTAAGGGATTTTTTGCTCAACAAGGCACTTTAAGGGAAGACGCCAGAAAACTAAGTTAAAACCTGATATCCAGACTAAGAAAGAACTTGTGTGTTCCTTCGGATGTGACTGCGGCTCCAGTTGCCATCTCGGTCTTGATTATTTCATCTAACAAATAAAACACAGTTATTGCATTACCCAGTGATCTATAGGGATAAAACAATTACCGATAAATTGATGTACAATACATTCTTAAAGATGATACACAAAATTACTCCTTATGTAGATTACAATTAGTGGTTAAAACGCTTGGACACTCAACTTAATAAACCAACCAATCGAAACTCAATGAAAGTCCCCAAAGTTGTTAAGCCAACGAATAAGAAAACATTATAACAAAATTTTGAGGACTAGTGTAATATATAGCCCAATGTCCCCTACCACAAAGAGGTTATAGGTTTGAATCTCGATTCTATTGTAGTAATAAGGCATTGGAAGATAAAATTGTTGACATGTATAGTTACAGTAGATATAATGTCTTAGCTAACAATATCTTATAATTTGTGAAACTAGTACCAAAAGTTTTATAATAACGTTTTCTTATTCGTTGGTTTTACAACTTTGGGGACTTAAGTGGGTTTTGATTGGTTGTTTCATTAAGTTGAGTGTATTACTATTGTGGATGTAAATCAATTTATTGACCATTGTTTTATCCCTTAGATCCCAGAGTACAATCAAATAGTCGGGATGTTAAAGCTCTGCGTTATTATCAACTACGGCCTCGGATATCATATAGAGGACAGGATGCACAAACCTTTTGATTGCACGACTGATTGTCTGGAAGTCCTAACTGAGCATTGCAGTGATTTGCGCCTGCTTTGGGCCAATCATGTCTTCTACTCTAACTATTTATGTCGTGCATCTCACATAGCAGCAGTAGAAAACTTTTTAATGTCTTTAGTTATGACGCGGTGTCGGGCCAATATTAGAACCTATCTCCTACTCGACAATGAGCTGATGCGCTACGTATTACGCAAATGTCTTGGGTTTGTTATCTACTCTCCCCAAAGGTATAATAGTTATTTATCGTATCGTATTATAGACAGCTATCCGCGAATCAATCGTAAGATTAATTCCGTTTTTGTTAGCCCCGAGGGGCTGAATGCCCTGGCTAACAAAACTGGTGTCAACATTATGATTTTTAATTTTGCGATTCGTAGAAAATTTGCTATAATACGAAGCGATATATGATTTTACAGTATGGCTGAAAAATAGTTCTAATAAAGTGAATTTTAATCGGTTTCGAAGCCAAAACTGGGATAATACTTACCAAAGCCCAAAGCTTGATGAACTTTGGACAGGACCAATTTTTGAGCAAGTTTGTACTTCCAGGTTGGGTTGTCCACACCAGAATTCTTGGCCAGGTGATAACTCAAGGCTTCACCCTACAAATTAATATAGATATTTGAAAGAAATAAAACAAGGATAAAAAATAATTCATAATTAGCGAAGCACAAAAAAATCATGATGGACAATGAGTATCTTTGCTTCAAAATATCTATGATACAAAGTAGAATGATACAAAGTCTGTCCGTCTGTCCCTTGGGATCTTAGTAACCACTGAACTGATCGGATTATACTCTTTAGGGTATATATCTATTGATCCTGTGGTGGTTTTAAGCTATTTTCTTGGGGGATGGGACACCCCAACCACCCCAAAAACAAAAAACCTATGAGAAGTAAAGGAGAACCAAATCGATTCAGCGGTTAGCAAGATCCGTCGGTACAGTAGAGACAGACACACATCCTGTTACTTTCATATAAGAATAAAGTCCGTTTGAACAAGTTTGTTTATTGAAAGTGTAATCGTTAAAAAAGGAATATGTTTGTCTCTATGTGCATCGATTAAAAAAAACACTTTGTCGCGCCATTTGTGCTAAGTGTAGACAATATCACCACTGTATATAAAAGTAACCGTAGATTTAATTTGTTTCAACTTGAGATTAAACTAAAGTGTTGTGTTTTTCTCTTTATAGAAGCTTTAATCAAAAGTTTTTACATGCGCAGCATCTATAAAAGTATCCGCTCATCTTACTGACTAAGTTATGAAGTAATGCTATACGATGTTTTATCATTTAACTCACAAATATTGCCCTTAAGAGACAAAATAACTTTAGTATATTGTACTTTCTATTGGATATACTCTGAAAGCAGAACCCGACTGGTTCAGCGGATAGCGAGAATCTAAGTTTCATCGAAGTTTCATCCAAACGAACGGACGGACAGATATGATTGGGATGTTTTCATCCCTAACCTATCCTTATAATGAAGTAAAAGGATGTTTGTAGGTTTGTTTGTCTCTGTGTCTGTATGTACCGAAGGATCTCGCTAACCACTGAACCAATCGTGTTCTCCTTAATATGGTAGCTTCTCATAGGTCCTGGGAATGTTTATTTTGGGGGAGGGTACCACCACCCTCCCAAGAGAAACCGCCCTTAGAAAAAAATTCCCCATTACCCAAATTTATTTTTAATGGGTTTTTGGATAAAACTGCTCCCTCCTCAAGTGCCCCTAGAGGCCTCTAGTGACGTAGCCACTAGTTTTATATAATCTAAATCTTACATCAGAGTTGTTATTTGGTTTCAAATGAAACAAACATACATTTCTTTTGCAAGTTGAAAGTTTACCAAGAACAAAATCGACCATAAATGCAAAGATCTAAAAGGTTAAGACCATGACCTATAAATTGAAATGTGTCTCCAATGATGACACACAATCCTTCTGTAGATTACAATTAGTGGTTAAAACGTTTGGACACTCAACTTATTGATCCAACCAATCAAAATTCTATAACAGTCCCCAAAGATGTTAAGTCAACGATTAAGAAAACGTTATTATAAAACCTTGGGGACTAGTGCAATAAACAGCCCATTGCCCCCTTCCTTCCTGCCATAAAATGGAAAGCTAACCTTGGCCCAGTCTGCAATCTTCTTCTTAACTCCTTTATTTTCTTGTCCTGCCAGCTTTATCTTTTCTTCAATCTTTTCCCAAACTCGAGGAACTCCTGAAAGAAAAAAATGAAATTAATCCGCGAAATCCTTTTCTATAAAGTAGTAAGAATTTTTTGTTTGTAACTTAAGATTTCATTAACTACTGAACCGATTGATTTCACCATTTTATGGAAGCTTTTAGATTTTTTCTTAAGATGGATTTAGGCCATTTTTCTGTTTTTCTCGACCTTAAAATTTTTAGCTCCTAGATGTTAGGAGTTCAGCCGCTAGTTTTCTTATAGGCATCCCTTCGTCTTCAGAAAGGTAATAGGTTAAAATCTCGGCCAAAATCCATGCCATAAATAAAGACGTTAGAAATGTAACCAATGCTGCTATGTTAAGATAGCAAAATTAATTTTTAATTGGGAGGAATGCAGTGGCTTAAAACAGATGCAACTTATTACCATGACTTCTAAATAAAGGTCATACAATCAAAGAGTTAATTGTCTGACTAGTTTATTGGCATCATTCACAAGGAAATATTCCACTATGACCATTAGTAGCGCAGCACCGACAAACTATCAATATCATTATATAAGAAAACTAGCGGCTTCGCCCCTAGCCTCTAGGGGCTTTTCCCCAAGAGGTTTTATCAATATAATTTTTCGTGTTTTAGATTTTAAAGAAAATTTTTTTTGCGTTATAAAAACGAGGAATTATCCATCTCTTTTTTAGTGGTTTTCTTTCCCACTCCTCCTCTCCTCATCCCTCATTTTTATGACGTCATTGAGGGACTTTCTTCTTCTTCTTATTTTGTCATTCTTAATGACACCAGCAGTATAAATGAAAATAAAAGCATTTCAGTGTATTTTTTATTTCTTTTCATATATTTTCTTCATTATGTCAAAAACATCTTTATTTCATTCAATTTGAAATTGTAATTAAAACTTATGAAAAACGTCATTCAATGAATTTTAGACAAATATAGCATAATCCATAAGCCTAGAAGAAACAAAGCAATATAAGTTATATGGTTCTTACGTTATTACCGTAAGACCTATGACTTGTTATATTTTGGTTGCTCACAGGTAATATTACAAAGAAATCTCCTATCTATTTTAAATAGTATCTAAATAAAAATACGATTCTCCAAAAATAGAAAGACTTAAAAAACGAAAATACAATTATACAGTACGTAAAATTATTAGGTAATAAATGTATCTTTGACCTTAGACTAGCAATTGATAATATTTATTTATTTTATCTTACACCAGATTTTCATGCTCTCTAATAAAGAGAACTCTGTAACGGGCTAAAATAACGATAAACCCCGAACCCCTTTACTCCTATCCCTCCCCTCTTACTGGATAAACGGCCCGACCAATAAATGAGAGGGAATTAGCAAGCTAAATTGACGACACTTTTCCCCTGTCATAAAATTCATGTATATTCTACATCCATTTACATAATTTAAATTACCTAAGAATCTTGTTGGCTTGTACACTTTCAGATTTTCCACCAAAGATCCCTTAGAAAAATTAGGTATAAGATGGATTTATATTTTAGTTAATTTATTAATTTACAGAAAAATAGATTTATTAATAATTAAATTTTGCACCAGATTTTTATGTATTCTAATAAAGTTATACTAGCAGCGGGCTAAAATAAAGCCCCCCCCCATCCATCCTCTTTACCCATTCCCTTCCTTCCAACTGGATGAACGAACTGACCAATAAATGAGGTCTATATTAGCACCTAAATTGACGACAAATCTTCTACTGGCAATAGATCCACGTAAATTATAAATTCTATATATACTGCTTTTAAAAAATAAGACCTATTTAAATTTTGTAAAAACGCATAAATTCAGATAATAAATTTAATTAATAACAAATAACAATTTGTTTTCAATTAATTTCTGATTTGTCTCAGAGAAAAACTTTTAATTTTTCGGATATTTAATACATTGTTTTATTTTCAAAGATTTTTCAAGAGATTTAAAATGCAAAGTCCTAATTTACAAATTTCTCCACTGAAAAATTTGATGGAATATTTCTGTAGGATTAGTATGTTTCATTACTAATTATTTTCTTTAGAAATTAATTATGAACATTATGCAGGATTAGAATTTTGAAGGAAAGTTTTGAGTTGCAGTCACAGACGTCTAAGGGCGGGGGTAAAGGGGTGTTAATTTCAACTCACTAAAATTTTTTAAATAATATGTTAGATTACCTCCCTCAAACCTTGAAACCACTCATTTCACCCCCTTCAAAATACAAAGCTTAGACATTCCTGGAAGTAATTAAGTCTATTGTGTACATAAGTCGTTCTTTTAGATGTATATGTGGTAATCGGACAGACTGTCGCTTCCCAGAGCATGCTACGCTCCGGGGCTCCCGATAACACCCACAGGTGGTTAATCCCCTAACCACCACATTCCTAAGCCAACCCTTTCTTCTATTTTGACCGACAGATAATGCGGTCAAAGTTTATCAGCCGCCGATGTGGGGAGGGAGTCGCCCCTCCCCCCCTTCATGTTCCAGATAACCTACCCTTTTCCGGGGGACGTCTGCCTTACCCCCACAGGGGCCTGCCCGTCTGCCATTCACCTGGCCTGCAGCCCCCCATTCTCTCCACACCCATTTTCTACCTAACCCAATATTGTAATCTGTTGTATATAAAGCCATTAATTTGTTATGTATAATCAGTTCTAAATAAACCTTCAAACTGTAACTACTTGAAGTATTTTATTGATAGAATCATTAAGGCTAGGGGCTCTTTTGACCGGACTCGCTCAGTAGGGTTGAACTGCTTCACCCCTACCACATTAGAAATAAGATAATTTGTAACACCTTGACAATAGCAATTATTTAATAACTATTTCTTATGTTAATGGGGTGAGGCAGGAGTAAAGGGATTTTACCCCCATCAAAAGAAATTTACACCAAACCATTTTGGGGATAAATTTCCCCCTCTCTCAAAATACCTCTTAAAAAAACTTTTTTTGGGTGTATTTATCATTAACCTATGGTTGTAAATACCCCATAAAAAATCATAGTGTCTAACCCCCATTTGGTCTCCTATGACATACTAAAAAATATAAACCTTTATCAACATGGGAGATTATTATCCTTGTCTCTTATATAAATAATTTGTATAAATTTGACTATAGTAAAGCTTGCGACGTTACGATTGTATAACTATTCCTAAAAATTAAACAAACGTATAGAATTAAATTTCAATGTACACGAAGTTATTTGATAATTTGAATTTAAATAACATACGTACATAAAGTATTAAGTTTAGATATAATACTAATCTAATCATTACAGTATGTAGTGAATATGTAAGAAAAAGTATAATTGTATTTAAAACTAGTTGATTATTTTTCGTTTTTTTAACCGGTATTTTAGGCATATTAGATTTGTCCTATCGTTTTCAAACTTGACATGATGATATTTGTAACAATTAGGTGAGATTTAGAAAGGATAGCTACTTTATAAACGTTACCAAACCGTAAAACATGTTTTTTTTTCTAAATTGTTGATACAAGTTTTGATATGATATAAATATCCTATTAAAAAAATTTATTCCTAGAAAAACAAGGTATAATATTATAAGCGAAGCATTTGATATCTTGTAATCTTTTTATCTAAAATTATGTTAGTCGGTTATTTTTTTTTATTTAAAAATAATTGCATTACAAATGAGAATTATCAAAATGAAATAATTGAACCTAGTAATAGTGTCTAACTTTTTATCTTTGTGACGTAACAAAAATCCATCTCTTTTTTAGGGGTTTCCTTTCCCACCTCCCCTCTCATCCTTCGATTTTTGTTACGTCACAAAGATAAAAAGTTAGACACTATTACTAGGTTCAAATAATTTTAATCAACTGCTATATGAAATTTGTAACTTATTAGATAATTATTTTTTTTAAATCTTTAACGCGCTATTGTTATGTTTCTGTTTTGCGTTCTAAATATTTAGATATTTTTCTCTTTTGTGTGCTTCGCTTCTTATGGATGTTTTCATTCTTTTTATACAGAATTACTCTTTATTACTTAAGTTTTATATAGTAGAAGATTTTGTAAAGGGTATCTATTGTACTATGGAAAAATATATTTAAAGAGTATAACTATCTGTATGCTGTGTTCCATATGGCTTCGCTTTCATCGCTCTATTCATCTATGTAAATAGATTAGTTATACTAAATTAGGATTATATCTTTGGGCCGTAAGTTGACCTATAATTCTTCTATATAGTCGTCAATCTGGCCTGGTGTCCAATCTTACACCCCTCTACACCCCTACTGACAAGGGTCTACACCCCCTAAAAAATTCCCCTAAAACAGCCAAGAGAGATGTCAAGGTAAAAAAGTTTCAGAAGAAATTTTAGGTGGGTGCATACAATTAGTGTTCCTTGTGAAAAGTTAATCTAAAACTTCCCAATATTTTCTACAGTTAAGTACAAGGTTGCTTATAAAAAGATTGGGGGGGAGAATTGAGGGATCTTTAGAGGGGGTTTTAATGGTGGGTTGCTGGGGGAATGTTTAGAGGTATCTGAAACAAATAAATCTCCTGGAATGGATTTCAAACAAAGTTTAATGGCGGTGGACTGTGAAATAGGCAATATCCCACAAAGTTTTAATTTAGGAATTATCATATCCCCTCTAATTTGCATATTTTTACTTCTGATAGAAAATTAAAAAGTTTTTAAATTGGCAAAAGATTTAAGTTTAGAGTATTGATATGGCCTTAATTTAAAGGGATGTTTTATTTTGTAATAAATGGTTAGAATGGTTCAATAGTTCGTTTAAAAAATATTGCAAGTACTTTAAGGGGCATTAACAGGTAGGATTATACATTACCAATAATTTCAATAGCAATATTTTCTAAAGCATAGTCCTTGAATGTTGTTGATGTAAGTCAGAATTAAGTATCAGTGAATCATTATTCTTAGGTAAAATAGGATTTCCAGTGGAATGATTCTTCTAAAATGGGTTATAAGACAGTTAAATATTATTCCGGCAGTCGCAGGTAAGCTTGTAAATTTGTACAATTCCTTTTTCATTTCATTTCATATTTTTTTTTGTAAAATATAGTTTTCAGGCAGTTTTTAACATCAGTAAAATATTAAATGCGGCAATTTTATGTAAGCACGCGCATTCTTTTACATAAGAACATTTTCGCAAGGGGTCTGTTTGACAACCACCTAGGTTTTCCATGGGATAATCCTGTGAAATGTGGTTGCGAGGCAGTTTCTAGCGTCAGTAAAACCCATTCTGTGGGTAATTCTGTGAGACTAATGGCCAGGGTTCAAAACTGGAACATTCATCTTCATAAAATTAATTTCCATCCTCTTTCTTTCTTCACATTATCTCCTCTTATATCTTTTTCATCTTGCATTTTGCATCCTCTCGCTTTTTTTGTATTTATTGAATCTTTTTTATTTCACAATTATAGTTAATAAACCTAGATTAAAATATCAAATATTTGAAACTAAAATTTAAATTTAAACTAAACTTCGATATAAAATGTAATTTCTCATTTCATTTGTTTCTGCATTTAATGTACGACCCAGGCCAAGTTATAATGGGTGCTAGGTAGCTACGATGGGTTAGGGCACTGCAGGTATAGGTCCCGCATGGTTATCGGCTCCAATCAGGGTTTAACACCCTCCTTAGGTTTTAGGCATCCAATGTACCAAGTTCATTTCAGCTGTACTACTTACTAGTTGTCTTTTAACACTATTGGACGTAAACATCTTTGTTTCAACTTAAAACTAAGAAGATCCAAGAACAAAAGAAAAATTTCTTCTAAACATTTAATCTAGAGTAAAGCAAATTGTTTTAAAATGCTTCTATTATTATTTAGGTTTTCAAAAAACAGCAGATTTTTTTAGCAGCTAATTTTTTCAATGGTAAAGCATCTCTATAACCTTTAATGTCTGTTCCTCTATCTCTTAGCACAATAGCGTTTGTTTATGTCCTCCAAACAACCAGCCATTTGTTAGCTTGACCTTTGTCCTAACCAAGTATGATTTTGGTTGCGTTTGTTTTGGGCCATTGCATTCCCTTCTAGCAATGAAATATATGCATCTGTGTTAGCAGTAAAAAATCCCTCGATATAATACTTTACGCCAAGGACAAACGGCTACGTGCCTAGATACCACGAGAGGGGAAGAGGGGAGGGAAAGTCGAGATTTCACTTTACATGTTACTTTTTAGGTTTTAAAATAAAAAATAGTGTTTATTTTTCTTTTACAGGGGCGATTTCTTTTGGGATGTTAGAGGAACCCACGCCCAAAATAGTTATAAACCTTCTCTAAACCTATTATAAACTTCGTTGTAAAGAAAAACCATTTGCGAGATCATACGTTACAAACAAAAAGTCACACAGATAGACATCCTCTTACTTTAATATAAGGAAAAAGTTAACGGGTTTGTATGATCATAATTGTGTTAGTTGTGTATGAAAAGTTATACATTTTGTCATGACGGATAGGTTACTGCAATCTTCCTTCATATCATATACTCGATACACAGACAAATAATTACATAGATAGGTTACTGCAATCTTCCTTCATATCATATACTAGATACACAGACAAATAATTACATAGATAGGTTACTGCAATCTTCCTTCATATCATATACTAGATACACAGACAAATA
>LS046654.1:0-10427 GCA_900241095.1 Acartia tonsa
ACAGAAATTGTACTTTAATTAGTTTTGGAATGTTAAAGAAAAAATTCTTTAGAAATTCTGTATTCCTTTAATAAAAAAATTGAAGTAAGATATTTTCAGAGATCTTAAAGGATAAGACAATGAACGGTAAATTATGCACATCCCCAAAAATATCTTAAAAACTACCCTTCTGTAGATTAGAATCAGGAAAAAAAATCTTAGGCTTTTTATTTACGTATCTGCGGACAAAAGTGGAGCCATTACCTGGGGTTTTCAGCCCATGTGTGAGTGGTCATGAAGGGCCATTTTGTGAATCCATCCTGGCTGTCATCATCGTTTATTCTCTCGGATAGAATCATTGATCTAAATTAAAACATCTATGTTAAACTCGGGTCCGTTTCGTATTTATAAATAAGAATATTCTCGATGCCTTTATTAGAAAAGTTTTACATGGTATATAAAGGATTCTTGTAGTAATTCTTAAACTAAACCTGTATGTGATTTTTTTCTACCTTTTTTTAGGAACCTAGTAAAAGTGTCTGACTCTGATTATGACGTGAAAAAATTAGCCAATGAGAGGCCAGTATACACTGTAATTGACCAAGGGTAAAATTTATAGTGGTCTCTCATTGGCTAATTTTTTTTACGTCATAAGCAGAGTCAGACACTTTTACTAGGTTCATTTTTTAGATATAATAACAGACACACATCCTGTGACTTATGAAAAATGTCTCAACAGAGAATGAAAAGATGGATTTTTGTCAAAGACAAATGATGCAATTTATCTCATCTTGTATGATGATCAGATTTTTCCGAACAATTTGTCTTGTTTAATGGATTATCTTTTTATTATACATAGTTTATATAATTAAATTCGTCTTGTATTTTAGTCGTCAATTTAGGTTGCTAATATAGTCCTCAGATATTGGTTAATACGTTCCTCCGTGGCTAGGGAAGTGGATGCAATAAGGGGGGAGAGTATCGTTATACTAGCCAGCTATGAGAAACATTTTAACAGAATATACGAGAATTTCCTACAATATTCAATTATTTTATATCCATTATTTAAGATTACCTAGTTCCCATAGGTGACCTGAGGAAGAGCTGAACAGCCCCACGGCGGGTGGCGTTCAGGGTGATGACTGCCTGCACGTGCTCCAGATAGTTTACCTGTAATTTTTATCATAATATAATCAAACAACATTTACTTATTTTTTTAAATTAACAAAATAAAATGATAGTAAGATGATTTTAGTTTTAGGCTACTAATGCAATATTAAAGTCTTTAATTTTAGGCTATTTTCTATCCCCTCCCATCCCCTGCATTACAGAGCCCCTATAGGCTAGGAGCAAAGCAAATAATGGAAGTTTTTTTATCGAAAAAAAATCTATCAAAAAACTGTATATCTTGTATAAACAATTATAAAGGTGAATGAATTAAATATATTGGTATATAGATATAATATAATTAGTTTCTGTATTGGTATATAATCAAATCTGAGCTGTAATTTGATTATGTGAAGTAAATGTATAGGGACTATATTATAGGAATAAATTACTTTTTTTTTAGGTATAACTATATAATTATTCATCAAAACTTATGAATGATAAAAACCTAAAAAAAACTTTACATGAGGCCAAAAATACCTTTCTTTTAGCTTTATTAAAAAAGAACTTTATTATAATTTAGTTTTTCTATAAACCAAGAATTTCCAATGTTCAAGACAATTGCAAAATGTTTGGACAATTCTAACCGCAACCGTAAGCCATAATTTTCTTCCTTTTGTAACAAAAAAGCAGTCGAAGCAGAGCCGCCTTAAATAAATAGGAACGGCTGCCAAGCCTTACTTAAATCTAAACTTATTTGTAGCAGAAATTACTATTTTGAAATTTTATATACATGTTATTCATTTATTCATATCGTGTGAGATACAATAATATTTTCATTTCCAGAGTTGTTATTCAAAAACTGATTTGATTTGGAAACATAGATCTGTTATTGAAATTTAAGGTAATTAATATGTTAGATTTTGTTATTATTTTAGAAGTTAGTATACTCTACATTTCTAAATGCCAGTCAGTCTAGAGAAAAAGGTTAGACTGGATATATAGAACTGTTATAGCACTTTAAGGTGATTAAGTCTCAGTTTTTAAAATATATATTTGGCTTGTACTAATATTTTGGTTTGATAATGAAGCCTTAGGTTGAGAATGATCAATAGCTTTTCAAAACAATTTGATATTTAGGTATTGTAAGAAAAGAGGCACTTTAAAATGGTCATATATCTGTAAGCCTTTCAAAAAATATAAGAAAGGTGATTTTCTCAGAGGCTAATTAAGATAGAGGTTTGATATAATCGTGCAACTCTTATTAGTGTTTAAATTCACTTCAACTGCCGGAAACCGGTATAGCTTTGGCCCCAGTGGCGTTAGGTGTAATCCTAAAAGTACCTGTGGTAGTTTAGAACAGTTTTTTTTACAATCCATTGCAGTTTAAGATCAGTAATAAAGGAAAATTGCATTTTAATTAATCTATTAAAATGACAATTATTTTTCAGTTAAGTTGTAGTTTTGATATGGATAATGTTTACCACATCTGTACCTTGTGTTTTTGTTTACAACAATCTAGAGGGGTGCATAGGAAAGTTAAGAGAAAGAAAAACATGTTTACGAATATTTCGATGTTTACATCCTTTATGTATTTATGTACATAAATAGTTATATTTATTTTTATTCACTTTTCTCTCTTTACATAGATACCAGAAAGGGTAGGGATAAAAAATATTTGATTCTGACTTTTCATAGCGTAGTCACACATTAAGTATTGCATGTATGTCCATCTGTCCGCGATCTCACTTTAGATATATGAAAAGGGGTTACTGATATAATATGTATTTCAATGTTTCATTTACTAAATACACCTTAAATAAAGCTTTTTATAGTGCCTATAAAAAATTACGTCAAAGTGGCCTGCCTACCTTTGGTTAATTAAAATGTATACTGGCCTACCATTGGCAATTTAGTCTGTGTATTGGCCTATCATTGGTCATTTGTATTTTATGACATATTTTTCTTATAGGAACTATAAAGAGCTACTTCACATTAAGTTGATTATTTTGGTGCTCCTCAAAGTATGTGTCGAGTACTGAAAACCTCAACTCTGCTGGGCTACTCCTTTCCATTATAACCTTACCTAACCTGCCCTAAAGTAAAATACTAACATCCCGGGGAGGGGGTCAGAACTAAGCTTCAATTTATTAAAATAAAGAAATAACACATTAAAAGCCAAATCCATTTTTCCCCTGAAGTAAAAATCTAACAAAAGTACAGATTATATACAGTGAAGTTTGTCAAAATATTTACACAGTTTTAAATTCAAATTAAACTTGCATGGTAACTACATCTTGGTTAGATACTGCTCTGGAAGAAAGAAATAGTGAGAGAGAGAGAGAGATATATAGAAAAGGAGAAAGAGAGAGAGAGTAAGAAAGTTGAAAAATTTTAGATTAGTTTTTAAAATTCTTCAGTACATTAGGAATCAAAGCTTAACGTACCTTTAAAAACAATTAGAAAGATACAAAATAGGCCAGAACATTTATCAAATGCTTAAATTTCTAACTTTGGTTAATCATGAATGTAGCCGAATACAACATTTCTAACCTCAGTACCAATACAACCGTATATTATGATTTTTTTCTAAAGTATTTTATTAAGGGTAGGAAAATCTCAAAAAGCGCTACTTTTTCTCGGCGGAATAACTAAATACCCGTCTCTGTATTAGCTTTAACAAATGTTTATCATAACCAATTTTTGAAAATAGTTTATTGAAAGGCAAGACAATCTCAAAAAGCACTATTCTTTTCACGTCGCACTAACAAATTGCTGACCTCAGTATCAGTTCCGGCACAACTGTCAGTTTCGATGGTGAGGAACAGAGACTTGTTGTGGGGAATTCTGCGCTGTTCTAATGTTGCTCCCGCATCGCAATGGTATCTAAAGAAAATTAAAATTGTCTTTGAAAAAAGCACATAAATTTTTAATTTTATATTTCAGGTATTTCCTTAACATATTCCATAGAATTTTTTAAAAAGTAATATGTAAGTATTGTAAGATAATAAAGCAATCAACTTTTGGATTGCATAATACTTTACTTAGAGTCTGAAAAAAGATGCATAAAAATGTATTGCACCTGTTTATATACCAAGGCTCCCCTTGTAACTTTAACAGTTTATAGTAGTAGATGTGTTGTTTTAATGTCTTAAGTTATAGTGCAATTTGTTCTTAGACTTAAACACAAAAAAATGTTTCTGACAGTTAAACATTATCCACTAAAGACGACATTTTTTTTAAGATGCTACCTTGCAGGAACAGTCTGCCATTGTTTAGCCAGAGCCACCATAGCTCCAGCATCCAGTACTCCAAATCCAAACAGATGGTTAAACTCCAGGCCCACTCCTGAAAATTGAAATCAATTGGATATCTAATTCAACAAAAACAAATATTTTCATGAAAATAAAAACAGCTTATAGTGCCTAATCAAATATTACATTTTACCATATTGGTTAATTACAATGTATACTGCCTATCATTGTTAATTTGAATTGCATCACATCATTTTTTATTAGGCACTATAAGCTGCTTTTAAACATACATGTTAAAAGTAATGAGTTCACAAAGATTTTGATTAATTTACCAAGATGAAGAAAGCCTAAGCTACATTTTAATGAAATCAGCTTCCTAGAGAAACAAATTGTGGTTTTGTTTGATATTATTTACTTTTTATTTTATATTGTAGATTATTCTAGTAAAAACTTGATTAATTTGTTCCTCAATAAAGGAAAATATATGCAGTAATTTCTTACTGCTTTATTAGCATAGTTTGTCAAAGTTGACATAAAATTAGTTAATAAAAGCAGATACTTTGCACAAAAGTTAGTTTTAAAGGTACAAACAATTTAGCTAAAAGTATGTACATATTGAATAAAATCTATTATTTTAGAAGTGAAGCAGTTGTAAACTCCTTCATTATATAATGAAATATATTTATACTTTGAGAAAAGCTATAATCAGTCAAGGCTCAGTAGCCACCTTTCAGACTCCTATAAACCGCAAAATTCTTAACTATAACATTCCAAAAAAAATTTAATTGGTAGGTTTTGTGCGGCTGTCAGGACACTTAGGCATAGCCTTGTAGGTATTTTTCTACTGATCACTAGTCCAAGTCTTGAATTTTACCAAATCTAACCATATTTCAAAAGAGCATATATGGAAAATTCCGTTTATTCATATTGAAGGAAGGTGATTATATCCTGCGTAACATTCAGAAAAAAAGATTGTGTCATATTTTAAATAACATATATGTAAGGTAATAAAGTATATAATTTGGAATATCATATAGTATTATATGGATGTGTGGGTGTGTGAGTGTGTTATGGTTCAGTTGAATAATATGTCGTGTAAAGGTATGACGTCATACTTCTCTCTTAATCCTAATTCCCACTCTCTGCATCATAATATGTTTTGTCAAGATCATATTCTATCATCAACATTAAGAAAAATGAATACTTTTCTGTGCATTATCTTTACTCATTTTTTACTCTTTATGGAGATTAATGAATTTATATAATTTAGAATAATCTATGAATTTTTTCTTGTGTAAAAAAAGGAAAATTAGGGACAAAAATAGTGAAAAACAGATAAATATTTAACATTTCTTAATAATTAGGATAAAAAAATCACATTTTCCCTGCATTGTATGGTAGTTCAACTACAAGAAAAGGACTAAATTACTATATGACTGACATATGGGGTTTTAATAAAATCTATGCTACCAAAAATATATGTTAAGATTCAATAATCAGACACAATAGGATAAGATTATGATTTAAGAAGAAACTCACCATTCATGGTCCAGTAGAATCTGTTCTTGGAATCAAAAAGAGAGTTTCTCTTTGAAGTAAGAACAGTCAGATGCTGCATGTCCCTCCAGGTCAGGTTTTCACTATACAAAAAAAGAAAAAAAAGAAAAATTATAAGATTTAGGACAGTTTTGATGGGGGGTTGAAGGCTCGGGCTTACAATACTGGTTTTAATTTTATGATTTTTATTTTAATCTTTGTGGAAAATTGTCTGTTATATGATGCTATACATGAATCTTTAGTATGGCTGAAAACCAGTTTTAATCCAGTGGATATTGATCGCCTCCTAAGCCATACTATTGTTTCAGAAACCTTTGAAATTGAATTAAAAATGAATGACTAAAATTTTTTATTCAAAAATATATAAAAACAACGAAATATTCTATGTAATGCAACGATTTCATAATGCAAATACAAAACAAAATAAGTTTCAAATATACAGATGTATTTGCATTTATATTTTAAAATAGAAAATATTTGCTTTTTTGGTAGTTTTATTCCTCAAATATATGTAGTTTTTTAATCTAAAGCATATTTCATAGGCTCAGGCTTCTTTAAAATAGGAAAGGCTTCTTTCATTTCATACGACCAAAAATGTTTTTTTTTAGGACTTATTTTGTTAAAAAGTGGAATAAAAAATAAATTATCTTATTTGTTATGCTTCTATGCCTATTTATGTACTAGTTGCCGAGCAAACAAACTGTTCATCGCATTTCTTAGTCTTTATAAAAAAAATTTGAGATTTGAAAAAAAAATAAGCGCCAAATATCTACGTCGCTTTATTTAAGACTCGCGGATGCGCCCCTAGCATCTAGAGACGCTGTATTCAGAGGAAAAAGGGGGCTAAAAATAGCTTAAAACCATCCTAAAATTTGTGAATATGAATATGAAATAGCCTAAAACCTTCATGGGACCTATTTGAAGGTTACCTAAAACAGAGAACCCAATTAGATCAGTAGTCATTGAGATCTTAAGCTTTAGGCAAATAAACTTTACTTCTTTATATAATAGGATTCACTTACTTTGCCTCGAGGGCGAGTGCGAATACTCCGGCTGCCTCAGGTGCGGCTGCACTGGTTCCAGAGTGGGTCTTAGTACACTTCCCATATAGATCTGTAGTCGCTACACCGGTGTTAGGGTCCTATACATATCAAACAAGTTGATATGGCGTTATAAAAACGTTCGGTAACTCGAAATGAAATTTTAAAGTCTTCAACTTTGAAAATCATTTTTATTTAAGTAAAAAATGTTTTTTTATAATACATAAATGAAATCTTATAAGATAAGGATAGATTTACAGAGTTTCTACGCTTTCTAAATCATACCTAACTACTACAGGAATTGCCATCAAAGTTTGAAATCGATAGGATAATTCTAACTTGCCTAAATTAACGAAAAAAGCTATCTGTCTCAGACGTACGGACGGACGGACCCTTATTATAGAAAAGCTTCGCTTTTTATAAAGTATAGAAAGTTTTATATAAAAATCTACCACAACATTTTAAACTTTGGTTTCTGTGAAACTTTCGATAGACAAACAATTTCATTCAAAAATATTATTTTCTTAAATTTTTTTATCTTTTGTTGTGATGTCATTTTCAATTGGTTTTAAACTAACTAAAATAATAATAATAAGCACAATTTTGTCCAAAGGTAGCGCACCAACAACAACCTAATTTTCTTTTAAAAATCCTATCTGGAAAAAATACCATAGACAACGAAGACTATTTGGAAGATAAACACAGGGATAAGACAATGGCCGATAAATTGATGTACATCCCCATTGATGATACAAAAGAAAACCCCATCTGTAGATTAAAATTAGTGGTTGAAAAGATTAGGCACTCAAATTTATGAACCAACCAAGCAAAATTCAATAAAAGTACCCAAAGTTGTAAAGCCAACGAATAAGGAAACGATATTATAAAACTTTGGGGACAAATGTAATAAACAGTCCAATGTCCCCTCCAGCCCTGGATAAACTTGATATATATTGACACAATGTCCATTACCTTAGCTCCATTGCTGAATGTAGAGGCCAGAGTGGAGGAACAACTCTCATCGTAATGCGCGTTCTCTCCTAAAATAAATTAAAATTGAACAACCTCAAAGGTATCGTGATAACTTCCTTATTTACTTATATTTTATTTTATTTATTACTTATAGATAGTTGTTTACTGATAAGAAAATAAAACAATATGAATTTAAAGTTTTACAATCTTTTGGTTTAAATTTGTATGGGATTGGAACAGATTCTAAATTTTTTATGTTACAAAAGTATTTTAAGACAGTTTTTGAGGGGGTAAGTTGTAAGACACCCACCAACTTATGACCATACTTTGATCTATTAACCCCTTAGGAAATTTTAAATAAACAAGCCACAAAAAATACTGCACTTAATTTTGATGTACACATCTCTGCATAGGTAAGATTGACAATTGATTTTTAAAATATCTTAGTAGATAAGCCTGCCTTCCCAGAATCGTTAAATTGTTATTAATTACTTGTTGGTGCATTGTAGATATCTACATGTTTTTGGTATACCATCTCTTTTTTTGGCAAAATCGTAGATATTTTAACTAATTCAGTAATAAATTCATTAAAATTCATATTAATTAGTAAGTACGGTTATGTTATTTGGGGGCAAAGATATCTAAATTGTGTATGTATTGAATTTCAATATTTAATTTTATATTGCTTTAAAATATTGATGTTCCTTTGGGAGAGATATGAAATAAGAATTTAAAATATGGAGAAACTTTTATAACTTTTGTGTACACACAGCATCATAAGTGTAAAATACCCAAATAAAATATTCTATGTGGGTGGTTTCTCCTATATTTGCATAATAGAATAAAAATAAAAATATATCTACAAATTATATAAGCAAAGATTTCAAGAGTTCTTGTTAGAATAATAGAAAAAATCCACCAAATAAAAGTAAATTCTTTAGAATTTACTTTTTAAAACATTTATTAATTACATATGTGAAAGTATATTATACTATTAATAATAATGTCGCAGGTTCGAATCCAACAGGAAAAGGGATATCTTTTGTAATTGTTTAAAATTAGCAGATTTCATGTTGTCTCAAATATAGGAATTAAAAAAGCTTCAATATAAAGTATGAAATTGAGTTCTAAAAGATAATGCTAAATTAAAAATGTATTGTCTAAAATAAAATAGTAGCAATTTCAACAAATTTAAAATTAAAATGTCACAATAGTATGTTAGAAAATGTCAACCTTTAACAAATGTTTAAATGTCAAAAATATAAAAATTTAATACATTAAAATGTTGTTTCATTATACAATGCAATTTTTTAGATTAGATTAATATTTTAAATAGTTTTACAAAAAAAATAAAATAACTTAAAGTTTTATTTCAGATAAACTTTATTGTTTTTCAAATTTATCTATTTTTATCATAAGGTTTAGTAAAAAAATATTTGGTAATCTTCTTTGAAAATTTTTTCTTAGAAAAAAAGATCTATTTCCTTATTCTATCATAAACGTTTCTTTTTTTTCCTTTTTTTTTAAAGGAATTGATTTTTGTATAAAAAAATTTCACTATTAATATAGTATTTTGTTTAGTAATTTGAAAGAGAATAAGCCATTATCATTTGTCACTTAGCTAAATTTCCTGTTTGAACTTGGCTTAAAAATGATTTTTAAGATCTTTCATTGGCAATGAAAACATTTTTAATCAATAACATTTAACACAAGTTACAAATTTTTGCAAAGTGAATCTTTTGTCAAAAGTATTTTGAAATTAAAGTTTTTTTTTATACTTTTAAGAGTGTTTTAGCTAACTGAAAGCTGAAACCTTTTTTTCACATATAATAAATAAAAATAAATTTCTTAATTTGTATAGGTAAGTTATTATTTACCTGGCAATATTTATACAAATATTGAACAAATATTTGATTAGCTAATTATCAAATGTAATATAAATACGGAGAGGGAAGTCGAACCTTCATTTTGTTTTCTCATGGAAGCAGGGTAAAGTTACTCTCCCTCGAAAATGTTATGAATATATCCCACAAGAAGCTCTACTGTTAAGAAGAACCATTTTGGTCCAACGGTTGCGACATCTTAAGCTACAGACCATACATTCTGTTACTTTTATATAAGGATATGTACTTATTTTTTTTTTTACAAATTTTAACCTTCTGTTTAAGAAAAAACTCATGGGAAGCATAACAGAATTTTTAAAAAGCTAAAAAGGAAATTGTCTACCTGTGTTGATAGCTGAATTAATTGAGATGGTCCACATGGATGCAGCATACCTAATAGAAAATATAATTGTTGCAATATCTAACTTAATAATCACGCAACCTTTTATCATTGCAAATTAAAATGAGTATCAGACCAACTTTTCTCAAAATTGTAACTCTGAGAGAAAGAGAGAGATAGAGACAGAGGGAGAGAGAGAGAAAAAGAGAGAAAGAGAGAGACAGAGAGAGAGAGAGAGACAGACACAGAGAGAGAGAGAGAAAGAGAGAGAGATAGAGAGAGGGAGAGAGAGAGA
>LS046658.1:2454-12481 GCA_900241095.1 Acartia tonsa
CCCCCCCCCCCCCCCCCCCCCCCCCCCCCCCCCCCCCCCCCCCCCCCCCCCCCCCCCCCCCACCCCCCCCCCCCGGCGCCCCCCAAACACACATATTCGGTGTTAAATGTGTCAATTTACCTGATTTGTAAAAGTTAATTCACTTATTTTTGCTTGTTAATGTTCCAGACATAATTTTAATCTTAAATTTTTTTTTATAAAATTGCAACATCAACTCCCAATAATTCGTTAAGTATTGCCATAGTAGAAAGTTTTTATTAAATTTTTAGGATATGCAATTTCATCACCATGTGAGACAGAAACAATTTGATGAAGACACAATTGTTGCCACTTCTCTGGTTCTGCTGGTAGCAGGATATGATACTACAGGTATATATGGTAATGTCTATAGACAACCCGCGACAATAGAGTAACTCAAGGTGTAACATCTTGTCGCTGGGGGGAGGGGGGACGGGGGGTAATCATTCAAATATCAACCAAAACCGAGTCATAACTAAGAAGTTAAAAGTTGTACCTATTGCTGCTATGTCAGATGGGCGGCATGAAAAGTAAGATTAGGGGAAATGTCTTTGTCTAAAACAGACACCACTCATTGCCGTGCACAGTTAGGACATCCAGACAAAGTTCATACAGTCTCCAGGGGTATCAATTATGATCTATATAGGAAGGAAAATGTTTTGATCGCTTGATGAATTGACACAGATAGAGAAACAGTTAGTATATACTACAGACAGGTACTTACATATACAAACAAACAGTAATATTCATTGTTATCAGGAATGACCCTGGCTTTCCTGGGATATGAGCTAGGAAAGAACCCAGAGGCTCAACAAAAATTACAAGAAGAGATTGATCAAGCATATGATGAAAATGGCGGAGAAATGCCGGATTATTCTACCATTCAAGGCAGAGTTGTCAACATCTAAAATTATTGATTTAATTTTTTTTCTAATAAATTAGACATTTCTGTAATCTACTAAGCAATGAAAACTAAATTATATTTCAGGGTTATGAATAATTTACAAAAAAAATGTTAGGTTTTGAAAAAAGTTTGGCAACCCAGCACACTGTACACTAGGTCTGCCGTACCTGGACAGCTGTATTCATGAAGCATTGAGGATGCATACGCCAGTTGGTAATATTATCAGGTAAATATGCAGATTTTCAATATAATTTTAAAATCTTTACCACTGAAATATTTTATAATAAATATTTTACTATGCCCACTTTTACAAAGGCTTATAGTTTTCCCTTCTTCCATCAATTAAATATTTGAATACCTTCTCTTTGTATGTATGTGCCTTGTGACCTCCAAAAATAGCTTGTCTGTCTTTTTTTGTCTGTTGATTAGTCACACATTGGGTTGTTGCAGGGATCTCTTCTTGGACCTGTAATAATTAAAATATTTGTATTCGTAGTACAAGCTACCCTATAAATATGTTAACAAAAAGAGGGTATAAGATACACTTTATTTTAAGGTCATTGTAGAAAAAGGCTGCCATAAATACATATTTGATATAATTTTAAGTTTAAATAATCATTCTAGATGTTTTATGTGCTTGCAAGTCTTTACAAGAGAGGACAGTATTTTTTTCATCTCATAAAGGCATCAGTTTTCATGAAAACTAATCTTGTTAAGTCAAAATTTTCATATAAAATATTTGTTTAGATGTTGCAATACCGAGTTTAAGCTACCTGGAAGCGACCACATCATTGGGACTAACGACCTTGTGGTTATCTCAGCCATAGGTACAAATTTTTAGATTATTTTAATGTAAGGAATTGGAGAGCTTCTATATAACGCCACTGCGGAAAACAGCTATTTCTCTTTGACTTGAAAGTTTTCCTTCAAGGACAGAAGTGGATCGTACAACTAACTTATTGATTGCACGATCTTTGCCTGGAAGTCCTGACTGAGTATGGTAATGATTTGCTCCTGTTTACAGGCAAAGGCAATTTTTATATTTTTACTATAAGTTAACGTATTTGACATAGTATCAGCAGATACCATTTTGAACATATCTAGTATGAAGCGATGTAGTCCAGAATCAGACCTTATACATCACCAAATATGATGTCTTTAAAATTCAACTTATTATTACTTTTTTAGGTATCCACAATAATGAGAAATACTACCCCAACCCTACTCAATTCAACCCCGACAACTTCTCCAAGGAAGCCCGAGCATCGCGCAGCCCCTACACCTTCCTGGCATTTGGTCAAGGACCTCGGGCGTGCATTGGCATGAGGTTTGCCCTCCTGGAGGCCAAGGTGGCTCTGGTCATGATGATGAGAAAGTTCACCTTCCTCCCAAGCAGCAAGAATCCCGAGAAGCTGGAATTGGATCCTGTGAGCATGGGTTGGATCAAGGGTGGACTCTATGCTAATATTGAATCTAGATAGTCAATTAATGAGAAGACAAGACTGCAGTTTGTTGGCGTTATTCCTCAAAAGACCTTGTTGATCACCAATAACCTTCCCCGTCTCTTATTTTTGTAATAAATTGAAATAATGGGGGGTGGTTAGTTTTCTTTTTTGATTATTAATTTATTTTGGTTAGGTTAGGTCATATTATTTACTGGGTATCCCTGAAGGGTCCCGCTGGGTTATAGAACTCCCCAATGGTTATACATAAGGTAAAATTACCACCGTATTTTCACTTTTTTAAAAATTGGGGATGGGAAGGTGTCAGTGCTAAACAGGCATTTTGTAACATATAAAAATGAAATGAACAGAAAATTAAAATAAAAGTAATGCCTTTAAAGTAATTAAGATTTTTATTAATATATCATTCATGATTATACTTTCTATATGGGTTAATATATATATCATTAAATTTTCAAAAAGTATAGTTAATAATTTCCAGACTTTAATTCGAAAAAAATACATTAAAAACAACCAAAACAAAGATATTCAAACGGGAAATCATCATTTCTACGTAGTTACAGACATAGTGAAGAAAACTAAGCTATATAGAACACATTACATGATTTAAATTTCTAAATATTAGTTTTTGTCTTTAATTGTTTTGATATTTTACAATTCTCATCGTCCACATCATATAAAATTCCCTAGTCTAGCCTGGAAGATAAGGTTTAATAAACTTTAAATAAGTAAAAAAAAAACAACTATGTAAGGCTTATAGTAAACCCTCACTTAAAGGCTAGCACAAGAAATTTTGATAGGATTTGGCATAATATTTATTATCATTATAAATTTACATATATTATTCATGATTTTATTATAAGCGAAGCTACTCTACAATTCCGTCCGTTAGTAAGTCAGTCAGTTACGCTATGAAGAAAAGGCGATTTTCTTAGCTGTTGACCAAGATAGACAGCTGAAGTTTTGTCAGTCATGTTACAAAATTTAAATGTTAAAAAAACAGAAAAAGTGAGAAAGGATTTGTGATTCTTGATTTTAACAAATGCTCTTTAAGTCTCCTTTTATACTTTGCTACTTATGTATGTTGTCTTCCTTGTTATACTAATTTCTATTCTTGATCTTAACAAATACTCTTTTTTAGTCTCCTTGTCCGTAATCCCATCTATGAATTTTTGTACTTTGCTACTTATGTATGTTGTCATCTGTTTTCTAATAATTTATATCCTGAAAGCAACATATCCTTATAATAAAGTAACAGGATATTTGTTTGTCTGTGTATCTGTGTGTTTGTCTGACTGTTTGTACCGAAGGATCTCGCTAACCGCTGAACCGATCGGGTTCTCCTTAACAGGGTAGCTTCTCATAGGTCCCGGGAAGGTTTATAACTATTTTATTGAGGGGTGGGACACCCCCAACAACCCCCAAAAAATGAAAAATCCCCCCCGCCAAAAAAAAAATTTTTTTCTTCTGAAATTTTTAAAATTAAAATAAGAAATTGGGTTATTAAATTCGACTCTCTCCTCCTCATGTGCCCCTAGAGGCCTCTAGGGGCGTATCCGCTAGTGATCTAATAATGTAAAGTTTTAAAAAGGATTTTTAAACCTTAGATATTTTTCCCCCAAAATCATTTACTTTATTTCAAGTTCAAATTTTATTGAAAATCTGAAACTTTCTGAAAACTAATAATTTGAATCAAATTTAAGTTTAAAAATTCTTTAGTAAGCAATACTATAGGCATTTTTTAACTAAATAACTTTATTTCATGTAATATTTTATTCATACGTCGATTTTACAAAAAAAAAATATCTGTAATAACTTTATTTACAAACATAATAAATAAATCATATAGAACCACAAATTCTTGGGTCCACAGTATTACATCCAGAATTTCTTTCTGTATTAACCTAAAATATAATATAATTATATGAATAAATGACTTCAGATAAATATAAAAAAAAGGATGACAACATCCATAAAAGCGGAGCTCTTCATTCAACAAATGAACATGAACACTTGTAGAGTGTCAAAAGTTAACAAAGTTATAATCAAAATAGTATAGAAACTAACGAAACTGCGTAATTACAGGATTCTGTACACGGACATGCTTACATTGTTTTCATTTCATCATAGAGATGCCTAGCCTAAAATATTGTACCTTGTTGTCCTGGGAATAAAAGGACTGATCATTTCATACATAAAAGGGTTGTCAAAAGAGATAAGAATTAAAGCACGGACTTTCTGGTAACGATTATAGAGCGGCTTCACTTACAGAATCATATCTAACTGTTTAAAAATGTTGAAGCGCTGGAAAATGTCATGTGTGACGTCATAAAAATACCACTTCTTCCCATATCGCTCCTTTTCAGACGTGTTTTTTTTAACGTCACACATTACACTTTCCATCGCTTCAAAATGTTTGTTTACCTTAAATAATTTTCCAGAAGGAGCACACAAACATAGCTCAAACTCGGGATTTGAACTGGCCTGAGAAAATTAGGTCCTTTCACTTAAGCCTATTGATTAAAAACTCAAACCCTTCGCTACTTTTTCAATAGAAAAAAAAAAACTTTTACAAGCACACTTGAGTACTCAAATCCTTCGGAGGCCTATAACTAAGGGGCCATAGACCTGCAGGGTTACCCCAACCCTTACTAAAAATAACTAAAACGAGTTTGCAAGTGGTCCAGGTGAAATATGAGGAAAACCACCCAAAGTATTTTTGGGTTTAAACATTAAATGTTTCAATAATTAAGTTTTTTTTTTAAATTTTAGTCCAGGATCTTAAGTATTAAACAGACAACTTCAGCAAATATAATGAAATTTTAAATAATCTGGTACCTTTTGAATAATATCAGCTCTGGGAAGCATTAGTGTATCCAGATTAATCCACGTGCTCTTCAGCTGTGTAGTTCCGGCGGGAGAATCATCAAGCACAATGTCGTCTTTGCTTTCTATCTTGATTTTCTTGCCATGTACCGTGGTTCCCTCCATTCCTCTAAAGTCAAGCTTAATCATAATATTCATATGGGCAGGAAAATATCCTTAAAATAAAATAAAAAGTAAATTATTTATCCTAAAACGAAGCTTACCTAAAATAGAGAACTTTATCTGTTCAGAAGTTCCTGAAATCCTAAGTTACTTTATTTAAGGCATAGATGCTGCGTCCCTGATACCTTAGACCCAACCCATAGCTTCCATGAAATGTACAACCAATTCGGATCGTTTATTTCCCGAGATCTTTAGATTCAGCCAAAAAAACCTTGCTATAAGATTAAAAGGTTTTCCTTTTATTACCTAACAAACAAAGAATTCTTTGATTTGATGGCCAAGCTGACGCCCTCTTCAGGTATAAGGCCTTCAGTGCCCAGGATAGTTGTATCCACAGACAAGCTTCGCATTCTTTGGGCCTGAGATTGAAAGGCGTCAAAAATATTGTAATGTGAAAAATAAAAGTAACAGGATCTGTGTCTGTGTACTAAAGGATCTCGCTAAACGCTGAACCGATATGGTTCTTCTTTACTAAATAGATTCTCATAGGGAAGGTTTGATAATACTATTGGGGGAAGGTACCGCCTACCTAAGTTTCAAAGAGAAATCTCCCAAGAAAAATAGTTTTTTTTCAAACTAAAATTGAAAGTGGGGGTCGACTCCCCCCCCATCCTACACACACACACACACTTTAAGTGTCTCTAGAGGCTTCTAGGGGCGTAACCGCTAGTGTTAGAAATAGCTATATTACAAGGCACAACCTAACAGCCTGTTTGTCTGTCTGTTTGCACTGAAGGTTGCGACGCCACTAGTGTAAGATTATCGCGGAAAAAATGTACCTTTAGATTCATTTTAGTGATTCCGCTTTTAATTAAATCTAAATTGTCCTCTTTGAGGAAGATTTGTTAAAACTTCATTATACAAAATAAATACTTGCCAATTCTTCGAGTTTTAAACACTACCATTTTCTTTATGAATAGTTACAAATTAATTATAAAGAAGCAGCAACTGCCATAATCATAAAAAAATATGAAATGAATCTAAAATGTAAGTACCTTTTTCAATTGCCATTCTGGGTCTGATGTTGAAAAGAGAATATTACCACTCTTAGAATCTCTCAAACTAATAATTATAATTAACAGTTCGCATTAAATGTACATCCATAAGTAGCAGAGTACAAATAAATCATGGACAAGATATTTAAAGAGTATTTGTTAAAATCAAGAATAACATAACCTTTCTCATATATTTCTTTATTTTAAATTTGTTTATTTTGTAGCATGACTGACAGACCGATGAACAAAGTAAACTACAAAAGGGAATCTTCACAAAAAATCAGCCGTCTATCTTGAAAAGAAGAAGAAAAAATCACACTTAGTGACTGTCGGACAGACAAAGTTAATTAGAGAGTAGCGTCGCTACAAAAAAAATGTATAAAACTAGAGTGTAACCTTAAATCATAGACATTTTTTATGTCAACATATGATTCATTCATAAATATGGCAGGCCCCTCATCTCCGAAAGAAGTCAATAACAGTCCCTGTAAAAAATTATATAATTGAAATTAAAAGAGTGTAGAAGGGGGTGTATCTATCCTGTGGCAAAATTAAGGGCGGTGGATACACATTTGTCTAGTGTTTTCCCTACATGTGTATGCCTGTTTGAATAATGTTTAGAATGTGTATATAATATTTTGTGTCTTATTAAAAATTTTTCAATTTCAAATTAAGCTTTTTATTTAAAGTTAACTACTATCTTTTTATTCTTGTTTCACCGCTGTCAACTGTACAAAAAAGCTTAGGAATGGCACCAAAAATTATTTATTTTCTACTCTGACAGGTACTTCGTGTCAACTACTCAACTGCCTTTCAGATTCTTCCACAAAGACTAATTGATTTAAGAAATTGATAAAAACCTGATTATTTTCTATGATAAAATCCTCATCTTTAAAGCCTGACAACTCACCATTTCTAAATAGTTATAAAAAATGTGACTTGGAGTAATATTACAGTGAATAAAGGTGGCAGGAACTATATGTAGCTCTAACCAAGGGGTGGGGACCCTAAGCAGACTTTCAATTGGGTCTTTGAATATCAGTAAATAGTGTCAGAAATATTAAAACTGCCAAGTCGCCACAAAAGAGCAGAAAGCAATTTGCTAGCAGACAAAAAAAGTCACCACCACTTATTGGAATAATAATGAGGCTTTGAAATTTTGATTAAACATTATTTATGGATAATACTTTATTTACTTATTAGCGGCTCAGCCACTAGAGGCCTTTATGCATTCTTGAGGGAAGTAAGAGAAGGGGAAGGTCGACCCTCCAATTTCAAAATTAGTTTTAGGAAGAAACAAAAACAGACGTCTTTCACGAGACAAAAAAATACTTACTGTTGAATTAGCTTTTGAAGTTGAAGATTTTTCCAGAATATAATTTGATTTTGATCAACTTCCACTTGGTCCATACCAATTCCAACCAATCTAAATTTCATTTCAGAAAAGTTTTTTGTTTAACAGCAACGCTACTCTATAATATATAGTCTGTACGTCCGTCAGTCATACCGAAAAGCTGTGGGGAAATTGTGATTTTCTCAGCAACCAATCAAGATAAACGGCTATTTTTTTGTTAAGACCAATGTACATACAGTACAGTACCTATGTTATTTACTTTGTCCGTCGGTTTGTCATACATGCTACATAATATGAATATGAAACAGTTGTAGAGATTTCGTGATTTTTTTCTCCAATATATTAGTCGAAGCCCTTCGAAGCCAGTATTTCGCGGATACACTAGTAAATATAGCATAAAGAACACTATACCTTAGGAGATAAAGAGTGCAGGCTAAATTGATAAAGCAGATGATCAACAACACTGAATAAATACTCCACCAAATATACCAGGTCTCTTTATTTGCTTCCTTAATAGAGTAGGATTACACCAACTATAGAATCCAGCTCAACAATAAGTAAATAGGACTTACATGTACTGCTTTAAAAGATTGGACACCTTAGGATGGATTCATGTCGAAGTATAGAAACATGACTATTAAGTAAAAACTTTTTCTTTTGAAAAATGATAAAACAGATGGAATTCATAGTGTAAAGTTATGTATTATGACTCATACAAGGCATTTTTTTCCTGAAATCTTGTTTGGGTTAATAATTTTGCGTAAAGGAGAACCATATCGGTTAAGTGGTCAGCCAGATCTTTCGGTACAGACACACAAACACTTACAGACAAACATCCTGTTATAAGGATTATACCTTTAGATTTTTATCAAGTTGATGTATTGGTTGTCCATTTAAGGTGAAACCTCTCCTAAAAAAGCAAGGACAATTACATATATTTAAAAGTAGGGATATACTTAATTTTTGTTTGTTAAGAAACCCCTTTACCAAAGTGCACTCAGTAACATTATGACTTACTTGGTTTGATAGTCTTTCCGTCAAGTTGCAAAAGACATATTATTTCCATTTATTTATTTGTAAAAGGTTTCGTGCTTTTTAATTTTTATCATATAATTCTAATTCGTTTTCTAATTGATGACCAGTGAACATCTGCTCTATCTATGCTTTTTGTCCATCTAGGATTTTTATTGTTCGCTTCTTATGGAGGGTTTCATTCTTGTTTTCTTGTTATACTAACCTTAGACTTTGAAAATTAGAATATTCTTGGGGTGGTGGGGAGAAGGATTTTCTACTCCTCCTTAGCTCCGAGGGTAAAGTTCCATAACTTAATAAAAAAGTAGGTATGATTAACAAGAACAAATATCTCATTAAAAAGTAACCTATAATTATTGCATAGAGGGGAGAAGAAAAAATAAGATTATATTCATCCTTAGCTCTGGTGATAAAGCTACATAACTCCAGGAAAAAGGGAATGTAATTATTGTATTATGGACGTATAGCAGATAATACCTAATTATAGAGTAGACTCGCTATTCTTACCATCAAATAACTTCACTTTATTTTAAGTTGATCAACTTTATTGATTACACAAATGATTAAATAAGCAGTAGAAATAACTTGTAATAATATAATGATCCTGGGTTGGATTTCTAAAGTAACTGTGGCGTCCTCACCTAGGGACTCGAGCCTACAGCTACAGGGGTGCTAACCTAGCAATGCAATATTTTAAAACAAACTAACCCTTCTAGCTTTGCATATATTTATTGCAAACCACAGCTTGTAATATTATGACAGCTCCCCCTTCTTGCCATTATCCTATTTTAGCTGTCTGTTTATATTATTGATAGAAAGGAGCAAAGCTATTCTTTCATTTATCCCACAATACTTTGCATGATCATTCCTGTAATAAACAGGTACAATTTAGAAAGCATAGCAACTTTATTCAGAAAGTTCTTGTGTCCATTAAAAGCACTATTTAAAAGCTATTTTGACAATGTTTTACATATTTATTCATCCTATTCATCTAAATTTTGGAATGGGGTATTCCTATCCAGTTTTTTGTTTAGGAATGAATATTTTTTAGGAATTAATGATGGAGCGATAGCTCATAATTTATTCACGAGGGCAAAAAATATTTATTCCTAAACAAAAAACTGAATAGGAATATTATTCTCATTTAAACAAAAACTCATTTTTATGCTAAAATGTGGTTTAATTTTGGTTTTTAATTTTCATTTTTTTCCCC
>LS046969.1:2495-19611 GCA_900241095.1 Acartia tonsa
TCCATGATTTCTTTCAACTGGGCTCTAACCTCACGAACCTTAGAGAAAGTTATTAAAGTTAGAATTGTAATCTGAGGAGGTGGGAGGATTTTCTTTCTAGGGGCGATTTATATTGAGATGGTGGAGGTTTCCTCCCAGAAATAGTAATAATCCTTCCAGGACCTAAAAGAAGCTCAATGTAGAAGGGAACCATCGGTCCATTAGTAAGCGAGATCTTAATATTTAAATATACAGACAGGTAAAAGATAGACATCCTCTTACTTTTATGTTACTATGTAGTAGACACTGACCTTGCGCATAGCCTTGCTATGAATGAAATGATCAGCACACCACTGGGCACTGTAGCCGTTGGCCTTCCACTGGTGGTACACGTTCAACAAGGTTAGATGATCAGATTCAGGTACCTAGAGGGAAAAAAGCATCAATCAACAAACTGTTTTATTCTTGTGGGATTGGCTTCTTTAACTAATAAGTGTTTACTTTATACAAAAATTGCATTAAACCTGTCCAAAAAACATTAACATTTCTAGTAGATTTAATTCTTAATTGACATTATGAAATACACTTAAGTTATCATGGTTTACCAAACAGAAACTGAAAATGATTGAAAACAAATGATTGAAATAACTCATTTTTTCATTGGGTGAGTTTTCTTCTGGGGGTCTTGATAGCCTT
Source organism: Acartia tonsa (assembly GCA_900241095.1). NCBI lineage: Eukaryota > Metazoa > Arthropoda > Copepoda > Calanoida > Acartiidae > Acartia > Acartia tonsa. The sequence continues at coordinate 3,171 of LS046969.1, forward strand.
CTCTAAAAAAGTTAAAAACCTTCCATGAACCTATAAAAACTTCAACTGTAAAAAAGAAACATATCGGTTCAGCGGTTAGCAAAATCTTTCATAGCAGACACACAAATATGCACAACCATAAAAAATAATGCTAATAGGTAAAGATTTTATCCTATTATATAAAGTAGTAAGCGTTTTTTGTCTGTCCCGAAGGATCTCACTAACCGCTGAACCGATATTGTTCTCCTTTACAGGGAAGCTTCTTATAGGTTCTGGGAAGGTTTTAAACTATTTTTTGAGATGGTGTCTTCACCCCCCTCCCCCCCCAAAAAAAATATTTTTTTTATTCTTTTGAAACTCAAATTTAATATGGGATGAGGCCGACTTTTCCCTCTCCTAAATTAAGTGCCCCTAGAGGCTTCTAGGGGCGTAGCCGCTAGTAAAAATTAAAGTTATGAAATAATTTACTGACGTAAAAAAATTACAGAAAGATTTAGGTATTTCTTTGCGGATTTTAAATTAATTTGATTTTCCATGAATGGCTTCTGTTTAAGAATGTCTAATCTGTAGTAACTGAATGAAACATTTATGTAAGTTGATAAAAAAAATTTGCTGTGCGGCTAAAATAGTTTCTTTTAAAAGAAGTTAATTTAGTAAGGATATTTTGTATATAAAAATGTACCTATTAACACTTGAATTTAACTTTTTTATTCATAAAACTTTTTAACTAGTTAATAGAAAAAACTTTAGATTTGTACCTTAAATTTCTAAGGTGTAAGAGATTATCTTAGAATCCTTTTTTTAAACACATACTCGTATTTTGGTAATTTTGAAGTTAATATGTGATCTCTAACGAGATATTCCTGAAAACTTCCTGACGAAATTAAATATTTTTTTTTCTAGACATTCTTTTTCGACCCCTTCTCTTTTGATATAAGCTATAAAGATAAAACTTGTACAATTTTTATTGTTTATCCATAAGATGGGACAACTCCAATTTTTCTACAATGCTTATCGTGATTTTTCAGTAGTATATCTTAAAACTTGTAATTGCAGTATAGCTGCATTTCTAAAAGCTGTATTAGAATCTTTATATTCATGAATATTCTAAATTACATGATTTGATTCTATGAAGCACGTGCATTAACTAGATGCGAGAATTTGTTTGGGATTTCATTTTAATTTTTCAAGGACGATATAGGGACAGATAAATGAGCCAACATTTTTTTACATTCTGAGAATAGCAGGGTTCTTATTGATGGGACAATAGACGATTAACTAATGTACTCACTTCTTTAGAGGTAAAATCACCCTATATGCAGATTAAAAATATTAGTGGAAATGTTTGGTGACTGTTACTAATTACATTCCAATTAAGTTTGAATATAACACTCAAGTTTTTAAGTCAAGAAAAAGCAAAACGATACACTTTTTTGGGGTCAATGTAATTTACAGTAATTTATACCCTCCCTACCTGGGAAAAAGTCATTTAATTATCAAAGCCACCGAATAATCGGCGACTACAATATTTTTTCGTGATCCTATTTGAATAGTATCAGAATCATTACTACTCCTTTATGGAACAAAAAACTGTCCCCAACCCCCAACATAGTTCACCCTTAAATTTATTTAAAAACCATAAGGAGGGGGGGGGGGATTATCAATTTGCCCACTCCTTTATCTCTGCGTCCAGTGACTCTGTGTGTTTGATTTGCATAATTTAATTACATACCAACAAACAAACTCAACTCTGTATAAAATGTAATGTAAAATAGGTCACTCCGAGAATAAAGACAGATTGACAATACACATTACATTGCATTAGAATTAGGTTGTTAAGGATAAATGAATTAAGAGTATCTTGATTATTTTAAATTCTTATTGAACTTTAAACTTGTGAATATTTTGTATATTTTCTAAACATGACAAAAATGTCTCTAATGATAAAAAATTGTCTAATTTGGCAAGTAATAGCCCTTGAAATTAACGGAAGATGGCGGTTTGCTTCGGCCGTCTTGGTTCTGTCATTGTTTCTTTTCACTTTTTCACATTGTACCTCATCAAAGCATCTGTCCTGCCCAATTTTAGGGTTACACTACTCCTGTCTTAAAAGTTTTAAGATACCTTTATTTTATGAATACTTAGTAGTTAGGACACAGTTTGATAACTACGGACTTAGTATGAAAAGGTTGAATAAGGGGAATGCCTTTGGCCAAAACAGGCGCAGCCCAACCATTCACATTTAGGGCCATCAATAAGGCTGGTTGTCTGCAATAATTTAAATATTAAAAAAGTCTGGTTCTACTTTTTAATTGACCATTCCCTAACTATCAATCATGCATTCAATAATTTGCATTGTTTTAAAGAAAACAAATTACATAGAAACTGCAATTTCTTGAAGGAAAAATTGGGACGTAAAACAATGTAACTTTGGTTGGAAGATTTAATAGGATGAGGAAAGGTTTGATTACCCCATACACATTATACACTCGATCTTTACAAGTATTTTTATGAGACGTTCTCCTGATGCATCTTTTATATCTTAGCCAGGAATAACAAAGATTATTTATTTCAGTAAAAAAGCGTTGTGTAGAAATATAAGTATACCAAGGGCATTATTGTTATCCATTAAATTATTTTCTATTTAACTAACAAAGATCCTGTAAAACTCAATTTTTATGTAATTTATAAAATAGGTTGTTAAAATGTATTTAAACTTATTGTATTATTTTATAGAAATCATTGATATTTGTCGATTTTTTTCGATTTTGAACATATTTTAAAATCAGGCTAAAATTCTTATCTCCAATGTTCACTGGGAAAAGTTTTTATTTTAATAATACTTGATGCTTTCTATGCCTGATCTAATGTTACACCAATTCTTTTATTTTAGCTTCAACAGAATTTCTCCTCTCTGATATTATTTTAAAATTAAACCTATCTGAAGTACATACTTATTGAGTTTGAAAAAAACCTAACACTAGCCATAGCGAAAAATAAGCAAGGCAACAAATTATTTTTATTCAATAAATATATAATATAGGTTCCACTGCTTATTTAATAGCAGCCAAGCATTCAAAACTGAATTACGCAACATAATTGTTTAAAAACATCAATTTTATTTATTTTTTAGGTATTATCACAACGTAAAGTCACTAGCCCCAAGCCTGGATAATTGCTGGTCCCTCAAGGATGGGATTATGGACGAGTGTCAGGAAATTAGTCTTAAGAAACAAATATTTGATTGCACTATAAATAATAATAGTAACGTCACAAGAAACCTCTATGAGTAGGGGAAGGGGGTCTGACCTATTACCTTAAATTTTTATCTAAGAAAGAAAAGTCATGTTTTTTTTATCTAGGGACAACTTCTCTTAGGAAGTTAAGGTATCTTCTCCCAAAATAGATGTCCTTTACGGAGTCCATAAGAAACATTGGAAAAGAGAGTTACATGATAGTTTTTGTTATTAGCGTGATTTTTTGCCATCTGGTCAAACAAGCAGACAGACATCATGTCTATTTTATGTTAAGTATTATATTCATGAAACTCAACATATCACTAATATATGTGTTGATTAAGAATAATTTTTTTCCTTGGCAAAAAAAAAGATAACTTTGAGATAAAGAATTGTTTGAATAAGAAAAATTTTCAGAGAACTGGTGCTATTTGTGCCTTCAACACTTATCAAGACTTCCTTAATGATCATGAGAGCATTGTTGAACTGTATGATAATACTCATGATAATGATTATGATCAAAGGTAAGGCTGACATAATTCCACTTGTGATTTGATAATTGTATAGTTGCTTTCATTTTAATATTGAATGAAAAGAAACTGTTTTCTCCTAAGAATGTTTTAGTCACTCTAAAGGGGACTATGCACGAACGAGAGCAAGGGAAGTTTACGACATTCCATCAGTGAAGTTGGCCATTTTTTTAAGTTGATAACTTGATATACATTGTTTCTGTTGTATAGGACTAAATGATTGAAAAGGGTTAAGGTTTAGATTATGAACCACTAAATGCTTTGCCACAAAAGTAAACTTTTTCGGTGTATATTTAGCAAAAGGGGTGGTAAATTGTAACAATGTTAACAGTTTGATTAATGTACTTTTGCATTTTACAGCATTTGATGTTTTTGCGTGTTAGTTTGTTTTGCACTTTGAACTCAACAAAACTTTTGAGGATATTTCTTCAAAAATCGCCCCACATTTAATTTTTTTTTTAATATAAAACCAAGGTGAAACTAGTTGATAAAACTATATTAAACAAAAACCCATTCTATTAACTGCTGAAAGATGCCTGAAATCTCTTGCTCTCGTTCGATCGTTCATGGTCCTCTTTTGATATAATATATTAATCATGGAAATTATTAGTAATTTCTAAATAAGCATTAACTGGCCTAAAGGTTTTTTAAGTGGAACTTAATTCAGGTTTGGATTGAATGTAGGAACCCCGCGGTCCTGGGAAGACAGACCCTCATTCCTGGGGGGTAACAAGGAGCCCAGGGAACCTACAAATATTTTGTATGTCGCGGTCAAGTTTCCCCAAGCTGAGACTGATCAGGTTAGTAGTTATTAATCGCATTGTATTATAGACACCTTTCCGCGATATTAAAATTAATTCTAAAATTAAAACCAGTTTTTAAGGCCCGAGGGGCCTATATCATGTGTTTAAAAAGAACTGTATTGATTTTGTGATTCTTATTTTAATCTTCATGGATAATTGTCCTTAATCTTTAACTATCCCTAAACCATTTTGGGACATATGTAATGCTTCCCTAAAAATGAAGTTTAGTGCTTTTTACTTACTTAAAATCTTTTACTTCAGTTGAAAAATTTTAAGTTTTTTTTAATTCAATAAAATGGACATTTTTTTATTTATATGTATATAATTTTTGAAATGTTTTATATTAAGGAGGTAGCAAGCAAGCTGAGGCTTTTCTGTCAGTCGTCCAGTTCTTGGCTGCTCTTTGCACAAATCAGAAGGATTACCTTCATTGTTCTGGGCATCAGATCTTTTCCAAGGTATGCTATAATGTATAGAGTAGGTGTGCTTATAAAACCAGCCTGTGACTGTGGCTCAACACGTAGCGCATCCGCTCGTCGTCGGAAAGGTTCGAATTCGGTCCGACACCGCGTCATTTATAAAAACGTTAAAATGGTTCCTACTGCTGCTATGTCAGATTCGAGACATAAATAGTAGGGGGAATGCCTTGGCCCAAAATAGGCGCAATTCATTACCATGCACAGTTAGGACTTCTCAGACAAAGGTTGTGCAATCAAAGGGTTGGTTGTCTGATAGGTGTTGCTACCCTAGGCGATTGGGCGCGTTACATTGTAATTTAAAAATGCAGAGTATGTTCAATGGTGACGTGAAGAGGGCTTGTACCCGAAGCGTCACTACGCCCCATGAGTCAAAACCATGCTTATAAAAACCATGAAATATTAAGATATTTGACTGGAAAGTATATTGATTTCATGGAGGTAGGAGACTTTGGACTGTAAATCACACTGGTACCCAAACCTTTACAACCACAATGGCAACTAAACTTTAAAATTACACTGGTACCCAAACTTTTACAAATACGTTGGTTCTTATTCGTTACCTCTTATTCATTACCTCTAATACTTTTCTAGAACTTTTATTAAATTATGATTGGTAGGTTCCAAATTGGTAGTGTCTGTCTAAACTTTTTAACCTTTAATTCTCCCCCAAGAAAAAATGTCCCTCCCCAATATATTTTTTACCTTTTTAACAAACTAACATTAACAATAAGCTAATGTAGACTTCCGCCTCAAGTGCCCCTAGAGGCTTCTAAATAGTAACATTATTAAGTGATTGGTTATGTCTTAATCTTTATTATCATGTTTAGATACTTCACATATCGTGCAAGAATGGATTTTGCTGAAGATAAAATTTACCGTCACCTGGAGCCTGCTCTTGCCTTCCAGCTGGAACTTAACAGGTAAAAATTTACCTGGGATCGAGGGGATAATGTAGTATAAATCATCCTAGTCTTAAAAATTTTAAAACACGATATCTCATTTCTCTCTTACCAATAAATCTAAATGTACCCACTGGGTATTTTGTTTATCATAATTGGAGTTTACAATATTAATAATACATTATTAATTTTCATCCATTGTCTTATTCCTTATCCATCCAAATTTATAGATAAAAGTCTTTAAACAAATTAGTTTTTTTTTAAGAGATTGGTTTAGGTCCTATTTCCTTCCCATAATTGCCTATTATTTATTTATCTCACAGTAATTAATATTTAGATTATATGTTCCAGTCTTAATTTATGTTGCAAAATAAGAATAAAATAAGTCTCCTGACATCGTGTTAGTCTATCTAGTCGGAGAGAGAGTTCAATCCAATTACAAGTTTCTTTCATTTGTTTTTGCTTAAATAAAGAAAACTTTTTTTCTTTCTCTTTCTAATTAGTAAACTTAATTTATAGAATTCCATCTCTAGGTATAGACAATATTTTTAAATATCAGTTTAGTAATAGAATAAATCAACAAGGACAAAAACTTTCGAATAAATTGAGTTACTATAGAGCTCAATATATTATGTCAAAAATAAACATAAATATTTTTTTATTTTTGATGTAAAGAGTTGCAACCAAAGGATTGAAATTTAAGTTTAGCAATTAATTAATAATGCAAGTAAATAGGGGATGAGTCCCTTTCCTGGCATGAGGAGTCCAAGTTGATGGACAGACCAGGGATCTAAAGGGATAAGACAATGGCCGATAAATTGATGTACATCCCCAATGACAATACACAAAGTTACCCATTCTCTAGATTAAAATTAGTTGTTGAAATGTCTGAACACTAAACTAAATTAACCAACCAAATAAAAATTCACCAAAGTCTCCAAAGTGGTTAGGCCGACGAATAAGAAAACAAGTAAACGCTACTATAAGACTTTAAGGACTAGTGTAATAAACAGCCCGTTGTACCCTCCCCCTCTGTGGACAATCTGAGATAATCAAATTACAAAACATTATTTTTTAATTGTATAATGTATAATAACCATAAACTGTAAATGTAAAGTGTTTCTTGAACTTGAATGATTATTATAATGGAAATTAAACATTTATACACATTCAGGAAAACAGAAATGGTTTTCTAAATTAAATCAAGAGTATCATTAAAATGATTAAATTGCGTTTAGTGTTGGTGCTTTGTTTCCTTTGTCTGTGTGTGTTCGTGGGTTTACAATGCGTATTATTTTTAATAGATACTAGTGGCTGCGTCCCTAGAGGCCTCTGGACAAATTTAAATTGGGTGTGGGGGAAATTTGACCTTTTGCTTATAATTTAGGTTCTTAACAGGCAAAGGCAAAAAAAATTAGGGTTCGGTGATAGGAAATTTTTTGTAAAGTTTTTTTTTCTGTATGCTAGTTTTTGCGTTTATTGTGTTAAGTAAGATTGTAGGAAATTTTTAGCGGCATCAAAACCTGTTAAATTATCTAAAATATTAAAAGTTGCATTAGTTCTAGCCGAAAAATGAATATTAGATCCATTGTCCCATCACTGCTGCTTATCTAAAGCACAATTTTCTGTTTTTCTTAAACTTTTGACATATGACCTTTTCCTCTTCTTAGCAGGGATGAGGAGCCGGAGCCGTTATTTTCAAAGCGGCTCCGGATCGGGGTGTAGCTAAATAAATATCTGAGAAAAAAAGATTTTTTATACCTTGATTAAACTTAATGTTTTATAATTTGGAAACCCTTTCAAGTCCATTTTCTCAAAAAATGAACTTTTAAAACCATTTTTAATTTTTTCTGGATTTTAGGTAGGAGCCGGAGCCGCAACAAAATCAAACAGCTCCGCACCCCTGCTTCTTAATATTAGAATTTCCTAGCTGCAAAAGGGCTTATTTTTTTATGATTTTGGGATAGAATAATGTGTCTTTAATTGTGCTTTCTCTGTTTCCCTTTCATGATTTTGATAATATTGCATGTTTTTAAAGGAACAAAATACTAAAATGTTTTTGTACAAATAAGAAATATGAATATTATGAATATGAATAAGTACTCTTTTCCTTGTACGCTACCAGATCTATAGAATTAAATTACTGGAAGTGGGCCGAGTTAAAAGTTTTCCTTCATCATTTATGAAATGAATATTCATCTGATAGAGTCTGGACAAGGACATATATTTTATGAAACCAGAAAAAAATGAAGTAAAAATTATCCTTGAATTTTTCTACATCTAGTTCTTCCGGAGATGCCTTAATTTTACAAATAAGAAATGAGGAAAAGAACAAAGATTGAAAATAAGACTCTATACTATACTTCTATGGACCATTTCTCTTTGGGGAGAGTTGGAGGGGGAAGAGGGAAGGTGATAAAATCGCTGTCAAGTAGCGAACGCCAATACTAAACGTTTCAGGGAAGAGCAACTTAATTTGACGTTTTCTAGAACTTGATGGAAATAGACGAACACAACTTCTTATTTTATAGGTTCGTTTATCTTGTCCTATTAAAATATCTTTTCTTGATTCTTTGGTTATTAAAAGATGATTTAACTTTTCTTGAACTTGCTGTTTTTGATTCATTTTTGGCATACCTAGTCAGATATTAAAGTTTTTAGAATTAAAATGGGACAAATTTAGATAATATTAGGAACATAACAGGGATAGATTCAACTCCCCCCTCCTCAAGTGCCCCCATAAAGGCTTCTAGGGGCGTAGCCGCTAGTTTTTTATAATAAAGTAACAGTATGTTTGTCCGTCTGTTTGTGCCGAAGGATATAATCGCTGAACCGACATGATTCTCATTTACAGGGTAGCTTCTGACAGGACCTGGGAAGGTTTATAACTACTTTGAGGGAGGTTACCACCAACCTTCCAAGAGAAAACGACCCAAGAAAAAAATTAAGCAACAATTAAGTTGATCATAGTTCTAAGCAATTAATGTAATGAACCAATAATAATACCATAGAATAGAATAGTGCCACGAATTTAAGAAATAATGCTTGTGACTGTTTGTTAACAGGGATTGTTGTTGTATAATATAAAAGAATATATTGCCGGATATCTGGCTCACCTAACTACTGCCTCAATAAATGTAATAAGGAAATGAGGGGCGAAATATGAGCAACATCAAGTATCATACATATCCATACATTTATACGTCTTCCCATTTCAAGTATACATTGTTTCGCTAACTGTATGAATATCATAAAGATGCTATGTGTAGTTAGGTAGGAATTGTGAGGGATCTAAAGAGATTAGACAATGGCCGACAAATTGATGTACATCTCCAATGCTAATCCACAAAATTACCCCTTCTGTAGATTACAATTACTGGTTGAAACAATTTAAAACTCAACTTAATAAACCAACCAAACAAAATTGAATAAAAGTTATCAAGCCAACGAATAAGAAAATGCTATTTTCAAACTTTGGGGACAAGTGTAATAAACAAGCAGCCCTATGTCCCCTCCCTCCCTGATGAATGAAATCATAATTTATTTCAAAATATCTTCAATAAAATCAATGCATGACTTTTCAATTCTTCAGTTGCAACTTTGTAAGCTTTTTACCTATTAATATGATATGATATAAAGATTGTTTGTCTATTGATTACTCTCCTAAAAGTGCTAATAACAACTTGAAGTGTATTTCTTTCTGATTCGGACAAATGTCAGACAAATTAAGTATAAACAATTTTAATTGCATTAATGGATTTAATATGACTTGGAACTTACACAAGATTATAATGTAGTTAGCTTAAATAACGAGCCTTTCCATGGACCCCCTATACCCCATCCCTCTCCTCCTACTGGATGAACAAACTAACTGATAAATTAGCAACCTTGACTGAAAACTAATTTCCCCTGTCATAATATTCACGTGTATTCTATATCCATTGTTGCAATTGATTTCAGATGGTTGCCTTGATATTGGCTTATATTGCCAACTGTATAAACTCATCAATAATGACGCATTTAAATTCAACAACTATATAAATAACTTTGATTGGGCTTTTGCTTTATCTTAAACGAATGTGACGCCCTTGTAAACAACTTAAGTTGTGTCTGAGACAGTATAATGAATGGCATATTTTCTGGTGGACTGAGTTTATGTGTTGTGTACCTTTATCTTAATATTTATTACTGACGAGAGTCAGGCAGGCGGACACAATTTACTTGCAAATTTTACAGGGTCAACCTGTTAAAAACTGTCTCAATAGATTTTAGAATTTACTTGATAATTTTTATTACTCCAACTGATCTTACATCGTTCATAAAAACACTTATTTCTAAAACATTTTCACAGTTTTCGAAACATGTATTAACACAAAGCTTTTTTCTCTATTGGTTTATTGCCTCATTTAGTTCATTAAGCTAAGGACTCGTGGAATATAAACAGCTAATTTTGTACAGTCTAGATGGCGAATCAAATTATGACTTCTCACTGTATTGCTATGGGATATCTTGTTATTAACACAGTTGTCCAAATTTAATAGAAATATCGGGTATAGTCCCTTTCGTGGCAACGCCCCTTAAGGAGAGTTTCTTCGTATTTTCACAGTAGCTTTTCTTCTATTTCTAGCCCTTGCGGGGAAATATCCTAACCCAATATAACCTAACCTAAAATAACCCATCAAAAGCCATTTTAAAATATGACACTAGTCCCCAAAATGTTATATATACTAACTTTTATAATCGTTGGCTCAACAACTTTGGGGACCTTTATTGGATTTTGATTGGTTGGTACATTGGCACATTGAGTGTCCAGACATTTCAACTACTAACTGTTATCTGAAGAAGGGCTACTTTTGTGTTTCATCTCTGAGGAATTATATCAATTTATCGGCCATTGTCTTATCCCTTTTGATTCCTGTATTAAACTTGACAAGTATATTTTCAAGTTTTTTGTTGTAAAGCTGACGCGACCCTGTATGATAAGAAGGTTAAGAGGAATAAATGGAGAAGCAGATAAAGATGTAATGGGCAAATAAAAATAGGGAAGGGCTTGTTACATCATAATATTAAATTTTGCAAAGAAGAACTTTTACCAAGTTTTAAAGACAATACAAGAAATTACATAAAAACAAATGCTTCAGGTTAAAATTAGAATGATATTTTACATATATTATTTACCACAAGATAAATATTAAATTAAATGATTAGTACCTTTCATTATTTAATTAACCATATTAACTAAAAGCTTTGCTCATTAATGATGTATTTAAAAAAATGATTGATGAAACTATATTCTTTGTATTCTAATTTATTTTAGATACATATTTTCATATTTTTTCCTTTAATGAAATGGATTATAGTTTACATTCTGACAAGCATTTAAGTTTGAATATCCTTGCCAAAAGTTCACGCAACCTTGTAAGAATACTTATTGTAGAATAAATTAAAAATTTTCCTGTTTACAAGCCGATAATAATAAGGATTAAGTAATAAGAGAAAAAAAAGTAACCAGTATTAAATACTAAAGGTTGGCTTATTAATTATAGGAATTATTGTCACAAAACGAACTAGAATATACTTAACTAGTGGCTGCTCTCCTAGAATCTAGGGCTCTGTGTTCGATGATTTTAAAAAATAGCATTAAACTATCGAAATGCTTAAATTTAAAAATGAAATAGCCTAAAACCACCCTAAGACCTATGTGGAACTTCCCTAAAATAGATAACTTAATCGGTTTAGTATTCTTACTACTTTATATAATATCCCTTACTAGAATAAGTAAAATAATACCTCCACCTGAAATATTTGAAAACTTTGTCTGAAAAGTTATATACACTTACTAAACTACAATTATCATATTTTTCAAATGCAAATCAAAATTTAAAATATTCCCCCTCTCCTCCACATGTAAAATAATCTTTGTCTTGAGAATTCGACACAAAAGTTGATGTTGAAGTTTTTAAGATGAAATTGGTTTATTTGCATAATTGATTAGAGATTTTGTGGGGGATAGTGTGGGGGCAGACGGATTAATGGACATGTAAATAAAACTTAAAATTTATTTAAACTGTGATTTATTTTTAGACTCACCTACCATGTTTGTAAAATAGCCTAGGATATTTAAAGTTTAAAGAAAATTTAATCAAAATTAAAAACTGCCAAAAATAAAGTGAAGTGTTTTTAGGGTAAAAGAAACAGGTAAAAATTAAACAAACATTACAACGTTAAGTCGGTTGAAATTTATGAAAATCAAACCTTAAGTTCTTTTTGGAAATAATGTTTTTTTATACCACTAAAAATCATTCAATCACAATAGACAAAGGTAAAGAGGGGATATTGGGCTGTTTATTACACGAGTCCTCAAAGATGTATAATTACATATTTTTTTATTCGTTGACTCAAAACATTTTGGTTACTTGAATCTTGATTGGTTGGTTTATTAAGTTGAGTGTCCGTCATCATTGGGGATGTACATCAATTTATTGGTCATTGTCTTGTCCCTTTAGATCCCTGCATTAGAAACCTCCCAACAGTAAAATTTAATTTCATTACTGTTTTTAGGATAATATACTTATCCTTTGAGGTTAAGGGGGGACAGAGGGGTTGGGATAAAGAATCAAAGGTTTTCAGGGAAATAGAAAATTGGATTGAATTGAATGCTGGGATAAATTATATTGGACAGGCAATCTTTACTCTTCTTCCTTCTTACATTTTATAAAGACAGAATTATTCTTACATTCACTGGACCTTATCTACATATTTTAAAACCAATAGATTTTAATCAACCTAAAAAGTAAAATTAAAAATAGTAATTTATTCCCGAAGATTTCAACTTTATTAACCATCCGTCAAATGCTTTACTTTAGTCTAAGGAACAGTAATTATCAAAACTAAAATTATTTTTTACAGCAATTTTATATTAATTTTTTTACAATTTATATGAAGAGATAAGTTGATGATTAATTCACCATCTTCTTAATTTTCAGATTATAAAATCTTTAGATAAGAAAGGAAGGAAGGGAGGGGTCATTGGGCTGTTTATATAATAATCACCAAGTTTTATAATAACATTTTCTTATTCTTTGGGTTAAGAACTTAAGAGACTTTTATTGAATTTTAATTGTTGGTTCATTAAGCTAAGCGTTCAAATTTTTTAACCACTAACTGTAATCTATAGAAGGGATAATTGTGTTTTTCATTATTGGGGATATACTTCAATTTATCTGCCATTGTCTTATCCCTAAGATCCCTGTAATAAAGAGCATTGTCCCCACCCCTGCCCACCTCTGTTTTTATGACATCAACAATAAAAATAAATTAACATCCTATTTATCCTAGATTGAAGAACTATGATTTATTATCCATCCCAACCTCCAGCCAGAAGATGCACCTGTACCTGGCCAGTGCCAAGGTGGCCAGTGGCAGGCAGGTCAGCGACTACAGATTTTTCATCAGGTAAGAAGAGTTTCCAGTATAGCTTTAAAAATGTTCAATATCCGTTGGATTAGATCCTGTTGTAAGCCATACTGAAAAATCATGTATCGTATCATATTGCATCCAGTTTTATATAAATACAAATTAATTCGATCAATTCAATCTAAAATTGCATTCAAACGTAATATTAATAATCACATAAAAAAAGAAAACTATAAGATTTTGTAAAAGAAAGTAAACTTTACCGGTTAATTTTTCATTTAGATCAATTATTCGTCACTCTGACCTCGTGACAGCCGCTGCCAGCTTCGAGTACATGAAGAATGAGGGAGAAAGGTTGTTGCTGGAGGCCCTAGACGAACTGGAAGTTGCGCATACTCATGAACATGCTTCCAGGTATAGAATACATACCCTGCTGCATGGAAAGTTTGACGTATTGATTTTTTAAAAAGTTTTTCCAAATATTTGTAATACTATAGGTCCTAAATAATAGAGACATATTTTTTACACATAATACAAACAATAAACGTTTTTCCCAATAAACAGGGTTGAATTTAAATCCCACCCACACAGAACTGATAACCTAGATTTATTTTCATTTCCCATTCTTATTGTTTTAGAACTGATGGAAATCACATTTTCCTGAATTTCGTACCTTGTGTGACAATGGACCCTGAGACAATTGCTGAAGATATCAAGGGGATCGTCCTCAAGTACGCCAGCAGGCTGGTCAAGTTACAGGTAAACTTTTTAGTCGAGGTTATTGAGTAGGGGCCGAGATATTGATTGAACATTGTTTTCATATTTAGGACCAAACCGCGACATACGTCCACTTATTTATGTGAATTGAAAATTTTAATAAATGAATGTATTGAACTATCAGACACAATGGTCTACCGTGCATAGTTAGGACTGCCATACAACGGTTATGCAATGAAAGAAATTGGTTGAGTTATTGCAGCTTTAGAATTTATTAAGAATGTACCTATGCTTCTAGCCTTATATCAACCACCCCCTCCCAAGTTATAAATCAGTTGACCCGTTGAGGGGCCTATAAATGCAAAATTGTCTATTAATGAAATATAATTTGGACGCAAAATTATTCAGAAAACTATTGAAAGCTAGTTTAATAAAATGTAAACTATAGAAACTCAATATGTGATCAGTAAAGTTTTCTCCTACAACAAGTTTCAACCTGATTCTGCGTAGTTTAACATTAGACTGGTTAGAATTATCTATCCTACTTTTAATAGGATACAAATTCATTTTTCAAAAAAAAAAATTTGGGTTTTAAACAAAATATTACTTAAATACCGTTTTTTCCAAAGAGCCTTATTTTGGTAGAATAATGGATCATGACCAATTTAAGGCAAGGGTGTGCAAAAAATGTGTTCAGATCGTAAAATTCAAACTGCGCTGCTTGTGGTCATAGTAAAAAGATGTTGTATAGTCCCTTTCGTTTCCTCGTATTTTCACAGCAGCTTTTGATAGATTTTTTTAGATTAGATTAGGTAATTGCTTCTGTGAAAATACGACGAAACGTCCTTTAAGAGGCTATGTCATGAAAGGGACTATACTTTACCCGAAAAATGTGATGTATACCGTTAGAACCGTCACAAGAACTAGTTTTTGGATATTTAAGAACCAGGCCTGTGCTACGTATAGTTTAGGAGCTAAGTGGTAAAATGTCCAACGGACCTCAAAGTTTTCAACATTTCTCACATTTTTCAATGTAGCTTTTGTTAATGACAAGTGTGTTGCACAAAGAAATACTTTTGTTCCTTTAAATAAAAACACCCTATGTAAGTTTCCTTTTAAATTTCTAGAAAAATATTGTTTTGAGACCAGCTATCTGTCGAATATAGCTTATCATTTCTTTTATCTTTTTACTCTCTCTGTTGTTTGTTTATTCAAAATTGTTTTATTTTAAGGAAAATATTTGCTCGGTGTATATATTGTGCAAATAAAACAATATGCAAATTAATGGGATTAAAATGTTTAATTAAAAGAAACATTTTCAAGATTATAAAACTTTTGTCTAAATATAAATATCTGGATCGCGTTTCCTATGTGGATCAAAAACTTGTTCGTCGGGGAAAGATATAAATTAAATAGAACCAGTTTCTATTGTTTATTTAAATTGGACTGTAAACTCATTGGTTCCCAAAGTTGTTAAAACCTGTCTTTTTATTCTTTGCTCGAAAACTTTTACTTTTATTGATTTTGATTGGTTAGTCTATACTAAATTTTTCAAAATTTCCACCCTATAATTTTATAAAAAGAATGAGTGATTTTGTTTTTAATCATTGGATTTGTAAATTAATTTATTATCAATTGTCTTACCCCAATGGAAGACACATCAATCTTAAAGTCGGTATATTTTACGGCTACAAAAGACTGAATTTTGGTTAATATAAATTTGAGCTTATTAAATCTATTAATTCCAGTTTGAAACTATAGTTGTAATTGTTTTTTAGGTTAAATGTGCAGAAATTAGATGTACTGTCCGTACCCGTCCATCTTCCTCTCCAGTAACTCACAGGTATTAACATATATTTTATGTACTGTCCGTACCCGTCCATCTTCCTCTCCAGTAACCCACACAGGTATAAACTTATATCAGATATTGAGTAGTGTAGCTACTACTTTTTTTAGCTGCCTAAATTCCACCACAGTAATATTTTGATATAATCTAAACCTTCAACATGAGTTGTTATATTATAATTTCATCCAGAAGTTATATTGTTTCTTTACTTCTCTGTAATGGTAATTTATCGAATCTTTTCACAAACAGCTTTCCGTGTATAGTAAAATGAAAATCTATGAGATTAATTCCAGTTTTGTTGACGCCAAAGGCCCAGGAAAACTAAAAAAGTGTTAATTTTATGATTTTTATTATATTATTAGTGGAAAATAATTCTTTATTATAAAATGATATTTTATTAAAATCTTATTCTTACATACATTGAATTTAATGATTGAACATGAGTTGCATATTTTGATGGAAAAGAAATTGATTTTCTAGTTTTATATTATGTAAAATATTTTCTTTAAAATCAATTTTAACTTTAATTCAACAAG
>LS046971.1:0-14971 GCA_900241095.1 Acartia tonsa
TTTTTTTATATTTTAACCACCCCCCGCCCAACCGCCCCCACCCCCCCAACCAAAACGCCCCTACAAAAAAATACCCCCCCCCCCCCCCTCCTAATTTTTTTTCCTTTTTCTAGGAAGGTTTGTATGGGGGAGGGTACCACTAAAATTACCCCCTAAAAAAGCTGAAATGAAAAATTGGATTATCAACTTAAACTCCCCTCTTCTCAAGTGCCACTAGGGGGCGTAGCCGCTAGTTTTTACATAAAACACAATTTGGTACACTTTATGATTAATGATAGAAAATCATCGGTTTAATATGGATGTGAAAAAAATGCAACATTTGTTTAAAAAGCTCCTCCCGCCGCCGAGAATGTGGAGTCGGCGGCCGAATACCCTCAGGCAGCATTAACGGTAAACCCGCCTCTAGCGCCGTCTCTTTGACGGCGGCCAAACCGGTTGTGCTTTTAGCCCGCATTGTGTGCCGTTTATTTTGCCACCAGATTTTGACCTGCTGCCGCGTGAGGCCGGTCAGCTGGCCGACCTGTGACATCTCGCCGGTGGTCAGGTATTGGAAATGTTTGAACCACCAGCCCAGGATGATTGTGCATGTCCGCGAGTACGGCCGTCTCCCCTGCCAGCCCTGCTTCTGCTTTTGCGTCCAGTTTGGGAATTGCTTGGATTTGTCTTCATTTTGACACAATGATACATCCTCAAAACGGTCATTTTCTTTGTCAAGACCTTCAATATTTCGGTCATCTTGATGGCAGTCATCAGTCGTGGATGATGGCTGTTCTTGCGGCTCTTCAACTGGATGCAATTTTTGTCTTCGTTTCAACAAATTTTGTTTATCAATTGAAAGGATATCATCTTCATTTGGATTTTGAATCTCAGAATAATCAATTATATTATCTTGAATACCAGTTGGTGAGTTGGTTGTTTGAAGGCTACGCACATATCTAACCGGTGGCAGGGCATAATTTTGTGGCCCATTAGTAAATTGTGAGGATCCAATCAAATCTTGAGTAATGTCAGCCGGTTCAGATTTTATTTGAAAAGCACTCTCATCAACGAAAGTTTGTCCGCTAGCCAGGAGTTCTAGTGAGTGCAGGTGCGGGTTAAACGACGGCGAAAATTGTGTAAAAAATCTACCAAAATTATTATGAGTAAATCCTCGGAAACTATAATTTGCAAATCCGCCAAAATCTTGATTGTTCACATTTGTCGAGGTGGATGACAATATTGTATCTATAGAGAAATTGGAAGCATGACCTTCCATGTTGACCAACGGATATCAACTGAGTAATTTTGATTTATCTCCGTGAAGACATGAGATGAAATATTAATACGGCCGGCCGGTCAACACGGAAATGATCGTAAAAATTAGGGTGTTTATCCAAAACAGAAAAAAACGATTATTCAAAACAGTGGTGTGGGGTAAGGGGATATAACAGGGTTCTAAACGGATAAGACAATGACCGTTAAATTGATGTACATCCCCAATTATGATAAACAAAATTACCCCTTTTCTAGGTTACAATTAGTTGTTGAAACGTATGGACACTCAACCAAATAAACCAACCAATCAAATTGAATAAAAGTCCCCAAAGTTGTTGAGCAACCGAATAAGATTATATTGTTATTTGAGGACTAGTGTAATAAACAGACCAATTTTCTCTCCCCCCCCCCTCTGTTGGTTTTAATCTTAAATTTTTTTATTTTAATATCCGTGGAAAGCTGTCTATAAAACGATGCAATATATAACTATAATTCACCTTACACTTACTTAGGGCTTTAAATCTGCTATATGTCAATATATTGTCGGCTTTATAAAACACTACATATGTGAAAAGGGTTTCGGATTAATAATTTAGCGAATAAATACAAGGCTGATAACAATTATAAATAGCGTAGCGAAATCAATTTAAAGGAATATAATATTCCTACTGCTGTTATGTCAGGCGCGTGACATCAATAGTAAGATTGATATGGCACATAAACAGGCGCATCTCACTACCATGCACAGCTAGGACTTCTACACAAATGTCGTGTAATCAAAGGGTTGGTTGTCTATCTAACACTAGTCCTCAAAGTTTATAATAACGTTTTTATGTTATTTGGCTTAATGAATGTGGGTACATTTATTGAATTTTGATAGGTAAGTTCATTTCGTTGAGTGTCCTAACGTTTCAACCACTAATTGTAAAACAGCAAGGTAGTTTGTCAATCATTGGGGATGTACATCTGTTTATCACCCAATGTCTTATCCCTTTAGATCCCTGAATAAATCATATCTTTTTTTTAACAGACAGACATCAAACATAGAGAAGCTTCGCTACAAAAGGATTTAATTGCAGGGATCATAAAGGACACTGGCCGATAAATTAATGTAGATCCCCAATAATTAACAATATTGTAGATTACTATTAGTGGTTGAAACGTTTGCACACTCGACTTAATGAACCAACCAATCAAAATTTAGTCCCCAAAATTGTTGACCCAACAAATAAGAAAACGTTATTATAATACTTTGGGGACAAGTGTAATTATCAGCCTAATGTCCCCTCCCTCCCTGATTTATTTGAGGGAGAGGGGAGAGGAGGGCGGAGATTTTATAACTTGTAAATAAATATGAATGAGGAGACAAAAATTAGAAAAATAATATGGTAATAAAAGGACTTTACCGTATGATTTTTTTTTTGTAATATTACTTATCTATAATACAAAGTAGAATGATTCTGTCTGTCCGTCCCTTAAGATCTCGGTAATCACTAAACCGATAGGATTCTACTCTTCAGGGAATATATCTACTGGTCCTTTGATGGTTTTAAGCTATTTCCTTAAAACTAAAATTAGGAAAGGGGGATCGACTACCCCCCCCCCATAAATAAATTCAACCCCCTCCCCTTTTACTTTTTTTTACTTTCTCTTAAATCTAAAATACGAAATATGAGGTTGATCAAACCTCTTAAGGCAAAGCTCCTAGAGGCTAGGGGCGAAGCCGCTAGTATTCTAAATATTAATAATTTTACAACAAAAACATTAAGTATATGTAGTATTTCAAGGGACGGAGGGAGTTTCAATAACCTTACTGTAGAAAATTTCTCTTCCGTGGGGTGAAATAACCCACCCTTAAATTCCTACTCCCCTCCCTCAGGAATCTAAAAGTATAAGATAATGGCCGATAATTGATGGAAATCCCCAATGACTACACACAAAATAACCCCATCTGTAGATTAAAATTAGTGGTTGAAACGTTTGAACACTCAACTTAATAAACCAACAAATTAAAATTTAGTTAAAGTCTCCAAGATTAATAAGCCAACGAATAAGAAAACTTTGGGGACTAAAAATCAAGTACACGATTCCAATCATAAGTAGGTACTCAATTTCGTATTAAGCCAATTTGGAACGAGTCAAAAAAGTGATTAATCCAAATAGAAGATTAACCCATTTAAAAATTATTGCGGACAGTCCGTTTTAATGACTGATTTATTGGATCTTCAAGATCCATTTAGCGAGATGCCATGGTAATAGCTTAATGTTCTTACAATGAAATAGGATTGTTTTAGCTTGAATTATAGTTAGTTGTTGATACAAAACCAATTCTCAGCCAAACTGAAAAATCCTGTAGAGCATTGTATCTAGTGTTTTTTTTCTTCAAATATGTACCTAATTATTTTCTATGTTGCGTTCAAGTCTCTACGTAAATATTTTGTTTCCCGATTTTTTTGTGATATCTCTTTAGAGGGTGGTGGTAACCTCCCCCAAAATAGCTTTAAACCTTCCCGGTACCTATGAGAAGCTATCCCGTTAAGGAAAATCCGATCGGTCCAGCGGTTAGCGAGATCATTCGGTACAAACAGACAGATAGACATCGTTCTACTTTGTAATATAGATTGCACGAATATTAAAGTAAAAATCCTCTAGGGTTTAACAAAACTGGTTTTACTCCTATAATTTGTCATTTAAATATCCGCGGAAAGCTGGTTATAATACGATGCGATAAAACTCTATTCTCTAATTTTTTTGTCAAAAATCTTAAAAATATAAGTAATAAAATAGTTCCTTTTTTGTATGAACACTTCTCAAAGGTATATTCTGACCGGAAACCTGAGCTAGCCCGAGCAAGTAATATTAATCCTGACTAATAATGATTTATAGCGAGGGAGGTTAATACCAAGGATTATTGATTATTGTACCTGTTCTAGTTTAGATCTTGATTATTCTGTATGATCTAAAGGGATAAGACAATGGCCGATAAATTGATGAACATCCACAATGATGATACAAAAATTACCTTTATAATAACGTTTTCTCATTTGTTGAAGGGGAGTTTTATTGTACTTTGTTTGGTTGGTTTCAACCACTAATTAAAATCTACAGAAGGAGTAATTTTGTGTATCATCATCGGGGATGCACATAAATTTATTGTTCATTGTCTTATCCTTTTATATCACTAACGGTTAACAGTAATATTAGTGTAAGTCAGAAAATTACCATTCCTTAGAATCAGAAGTCAAGGATGACAACATCCATAAAACCGAAGCTCTGAAATGGTAAGATAAAAGATCAATATCACTTATAATGTCAGAACTTAAAAAGCAGAATATCAATGTAGGAGTATAAACAAAACTGTAAGTAAATTTGTTGCAAAATTGCTTAAATAGAGGATACTGTTAAAGGACATAACTTTTTTTTTACTTGATTATAGAGATGCTTCGCTAATAACATTGTAACATAGCAAAAATTTTATGAATAAGATAATTATAACACATAAATATTTGTTTAGAAAAGGTTAAAAAACAAAATTAAAAAGATAGACGTACGGACTTGCTGATAACGATTATAGTGTTGCTAGGATTCCTAAACCGTAACCATCATGGAAAGTTTGAAATAGTAAGGAAAATTTTAACGTGTCTTAATAAACGAAGAGTTCGGTCGGACAGACCCTAATTATAGAAAACCTCGCTTTTAGAAAGATTCAAATAAAATTCACATATATTTTTATGACTGCTAACTCCCCATTTTGAAATCAGTTTGACCGGAAAGACCATAAATTATCCGATTAACAAGTTATAAACAAATTAAGATTAATGTATTCAACCCAGGGAGGGAGGGGACATCGGGCAGTTTATTACACTAGTCCCCAAAGTCTTGTAATAACGTTTTCTTATTCGATGGCTCAACAACTTTGGAACTTTCATTAAATTTTATTTGGTTGGTTAATTAAATTGAGTGTCCAAATGTTTCAACCAGTAAATGTATTCTACAGAATAGATATTTTGTGTATCATTATTGGAAATGTACATCAATTTATCAACCATTGTCTTACCCCTTAAAATCCCTGCATTCAACCCCTCTTAAAAGAAAAGCTACTCTTAAAGTTAATGATTAATTTCTCGTTTTTGAAAAGCTACATTGTAAAGAATCATATCGGTTCAGCGGTTATCAAGATACTTCTAAATAAAATTGTAAGTACAGGATGCAGTTTTCAGGATTTGATTATAGTGAAGCCTCGCTTATTAAATTCTACCTTGTTGTTTTCCTATACCACTGTCGAAAGACATACGGTCAAACGAACAAAATAAGTTTAAGAATGCATTTTTATTAGAGAAACTACTCAAGAAACATTAAAAGATTATTTCATATATCAGCAGAGTGAAATCAATTTATTCAGACAATAAATCTATAAATATAGATGTATAACCAGACAATTATCTGGTTCAAATGGTGTGGACCTTTTTCATCTGCTAGTAAATTGCTTTTTGTTCCTTTGTAGTGACTTGGCTGTGTTAATAATATTCCCGATGCTATTGGTTGATTTTTAAAGACCCAATCGAAAGTCGGCACAGGAACATACAGTTATTTAACCCCTTCCCTCTACAATGTTTTACTCTAATCTCCAGACGAACACAGCTTTGTAAGTTAAAGAATAGCATGTCTACTAAACCAAAGTTTTATAATAACGTTTTATTATTCGTTGGCTTAAGAACTTCGGGGAATAAAGTGAATTTTGATTGTTTGGCTAATTAAGTTGAGTGTCCAAACGTTTCAACCACTAATTGTTATCTACAGATAGGGTAAATTTGTGTTTCATCATTGGGTTTGTGCATCAATTTAACCGCCATTGTCTTATCCCTTTAGATTTCTGACTAAAACACAGATATTATTTCAAGTTCTTTTATTGCATAAAACTTTAATAAAAATCCAGAATAGAATTTTAAAATCTAATAAAACTGTCTCCTGAACTGCATATATCTGTCTGCCATCATAGCCTTGGTCCTCTTGGGGTTAGGTCCGTAGAACATCACTGGTCGGTCAACCTCTCTACCAACTCTGCAACAAATAACACAAAGTTCAGGCATCTAAAGGAATAAGCCTAATATACCTTGTTATAATAGGAATCAGTACTTTAAAAATTTAGCATGTTTAAAATGGACGTACAAACATTCTGGTAACGATTATAGAGTTGCCAAGCTTTCTAAATCGTACCTAATTGTTATAGAAATCATCATAAAAGTTTGAAATTGATAAACATGTTTAAACTGAGGATGACAACATTCATAAACGCTAAGCTGTCATGATGCACATCCCTAATGATGATACACAAAACTACCCCTTCTGTAGACAAAATTAGTGGTTAAAACGGTTGAACACTCGACTTAATAATGAACCAATCAAAATGCACTAAAGTTCCCAAGTGTGTTAAGCCAACAAATAAAAACAATGTTATTATAAAACTTAGGGGACTGTTGTAATAAACAGCCCATTGTCCCCTTCCTCCCCTGGTTACTTACCCATTCCAGATAGGTCTCCCCTCATACGTGGCGTCCTTGATGAAGGGGTTGGTGATAATGTTGTAGGCTATGGCGTTGTCCTTGACGGGGTTGAACTCCTCTCCCAACCAATTGGTCCATTTATATCTAAATCAAATGATTATTCTATAGTAGTTGTATGTGTAGGGATATAAATGGATAAGACAATGGCCAAAAAAATAATGCATATCCCTAACGATGATACACAAAATTACCCCTTCCCTAGATTAAAATTAGTGGTTGAATCGTTTGAACACTTTATCTTAATGTACCAACCAATAAAGATTTAATAAAAGTCCCCAAAGATGATAACCTGCGAACAGTAAAACGTTATAGGAAAACTTTGGGGACTAAGTGATAAACAGTCAAATGTCGACTCGATTTAGTAAGTTTTCAATAAAAATGTTTTTAGAGGGGCAAAAAATAGCATTTTGCTGGAGGATTTATTTTAAAATGAATAAAAAAGTGGGGTTTTTACCCCTCTTAAAATTTTTTTGGATTTTCATGGAAAATTTTTCTAATAATTTGAAACTATCGAATCCAGCAAGATAATTCGAAAAATTCGACGGTGCATTTTCGACGGGTTTACACTTCACAGTTTTAATTCATTTGAAAGCTAGACCAAAGATTGTTTTCAAATAGTTATTTATCGCATCGTATTATAGACACAGCTTATACCAACATTGAAATTAATTCGGGAAAAAAATCACGAAACATATACGTGTTTTTCAGCTGTCGCAGGGGGCAACACATCGTAAAATTGACGACCTCTCCATTTGCCTCCCAAATATTATTTTATATTTTTTTCGCTTGTTGTTTATACCTTATACCTGTTATAGACAACTTTCCGCGAATATTAGAATAAAAAATTACAAGATTTAAACCAGTTTTGCTGGACTATAATGGCCGAAAGCCCTGGCTAACAATGATGGTTTTAATTTTATGATTTTAATTTTAATATTTGTGGAAAATTGTTTGTAATAATGGATTTTTCAGTAAGGCTGCGAACCGGTTCTAATCCAGCGGATATTAATCGGTTTTGAAGCCATACTGAAAAAAAACTAACTTACTTATCTAATCCATCAGTATCAATCGGAATATAAGACTTGGCCAGCATAGACCTCATGTTCATATTTGGATGATACCTAAAACAATATGGTATCAGTATCAACTGGAATATAAGACTTGGCCAGCATAGACCTCATGTTCATATTTGGATGATACCTAAAACAATATGGTATCAGTATCAACTGGAATATAAGACTTGGCCAGCATAGACCTCATGTTCATATTTGGATGATACCTAAAACAATATGGTATCAGTATCAACTGGAATATAAGACTTGGCCAGCATAGACCTCATGTTCATATTTGGATGATACCTAAAACAATATGGTATCAGTATCAACTGGAATATAAGACTTGGCCAGCATAGACCTCATGTTCATATTTGGATGATACCTAAAACATCAGAGTATAACAATTAAGGGGGAAGGGGGTTAAATAACTGCATGTCCCACCCAGAGGACCCTGTGCCGACTTTCAATTGGGTCGGGAATTTTAACACATCCAAGTCGCTACAAAAAAGTAGAAAGCAATTTGCTAGCAAACGAAAAATATTAAACAAAATTACTAGGAAAAAAATGATAAAAATCACTAAACCTTTCATTCCAAATTTGTCATAGTTATTTGAAAATTGAGGTTAAACCCAAGGGTAAAAAATATGTTATTTTTAATGCTTTTCATTTTCTTCTATCTTGCTAATCGCTGAACCCACATGGATCTGCTTTTCAGGGTAACATTTCATAGCATGGGAAGGTTTTTAAAAACTAAAATTATAACTTGGGGGATGATTATCTCCCCTCCCCCATAAAAAAAGGCACCCACCAAAAAATTTTTAATAACTTTTTACTTTGAAAATAAAAGACAGGTTATCGAATTTAATCCCCCAGAGTGCCTCAATGTATAACTTACTTCATAGTGTTGCTGTAGTAATTCATGAAGTTGTACTGTCTCATTCTAGAAATAAACAAGTTTTGGGTTCATAATTTTAAAAATTTCAAAAGTGGGAGGCGGAAGTGACACTTTTTGAAACCAAAAACTAAAAGTCAAAGGAAATCAACTAAATAAAGGGTAACAGCTCTGAGATTTGGCATGGTAGTTGCTTTAAAGAGGTACAATATGGAACTGTGAAGAAACGACAAAGGGAACTGTCGGTCCCGCCGAAAACCGCCGTTTCCCGCCGAATTTTTTTTTGCCTTTTCTCGCTAAATTCGAAAATGTTATTGTTCAATCATCTGAGATAAACTTTTTTAAAAAAAAGTTTCCTTACTTGACACTTGTACTATTGCAAACATGACAATCTCAGAGCTGTAACTTTTTATTTAGTAAAGTTCCTTCTACTTTTAGTTTTGGTTTCAAAAAGTGTCACTTCCGCCAACTTCCTATCGTATGATGATTCCTGTCACAGCTAGGTACGATTTAGGTAGCAAATCTATAGTCGAATATTTTGTATGATATAATTATCCTTTTCATCTGATTTTTTTGATAATTATTCCTAAAACAACAAGGTACGATATTATGAATGAGGCATCTCTATATTCAAATCATAAATATAAAAGTACTGCCTTTTACTGCATCCTGTATTCTGCAAAAATTTTAAGTAAAATTTTTATTAGACTTACAAATTAATGTTCTGCTTATTAAGTTCTGATACTCTAAAAGAGTTTTTTTCTCAGTTTTTCCTGTCTTTTTGTGATTTACAGCTTCGCTTTTATGGATGTTGTCATCCTTGTTTTAAGATGATAACATTGTCCATAGGTAGCGAGGCGTAGTAAAATATGTAAATTATTGGGTCAAAAAAAGGGCAGACATTATTACCTTCCTTAGATTTGACCTCAGACGGGCTAGGGATTGGCTAGGTATGAGCTAGAATCGATTTTAAGGTGTCTATAGAATAGTCTTGGCATGCTTTACAAATAACTTGACACAACCAAGGTATATCTTTGATATTTCAAGTACTTTGCACTTTGTACACGTAAAACTTCTGGATTTTGTTTTAAGCAAACAAAGTACATGATTTGTAATACCTGGATCCAACATCAAAAGCACTGATCATTGGTTGTTCATTCAGATACAACTTTGTAGGGCCTCCGTTGCCATAATCTGGGTCATCCGGCTCCTCATGGTCCCATACAGCCCCTGCAGGGCCGACACAGGTTAGGTAAACAGCAGCCACAAGTACAGCCAGACTAAAATTGAAAATTCATACAATAGCAGAAAAAAAATTATTTTCTTTTTCAACTTATATCTACAACATAACACATTATAACATTAATACCTAAGTTTTTCATATCCGAAAGTATTATCTTATACATTAAATATCCTTATATAAAAGTAACGTGATCTGTGTCTGTGTGTCTGTACCGAAGGATCTTGCTAACCGCTGAACCAATATGGTTTCTTTTTTACAATACAGCT
The DNA here is from genome assembly GCA_900241095.1 of Acartia tonsa. Taxonomy (NCBI): domain Eukaryota; kingdom Metazoa; phylum Arthropoda; class Copepoda; order Calanoida; family Acartiidae; genus Acartia; species Acartia tonsa. Next base: position 10,275 of record LS046971.1, read on the forward strand.
TTATCTCGGCTAAAACTAAAATTTAAAAGGCCAGGGACTTCACCTCCCCCCCCCCCACCCCCAGAAACCCCCAAACACTAATTTAATTTTACTTTATAAAATGAAATAATTAAAAAAGGAGATAGTGGAATTCAACCCTCTTCCCACCTCAAGTGCCCCTAGAAGCCTCTAAAGCAAAAGAATTTTAGGACAATTTTGATGGGAGGAGGTACTTCTACCCCAACAGCAAAAAAGTAAGTTAGAGTCCACGGAGGTTTCAGGCTATATTTAACGCTACCACCCAAGAAAAAATTAACCTATTTCCAGTATGGCCTCAAAACTTATTGATATCCGTTGGATTAGAACCTGTTCTTAGCAATACTGAAAAATCATGCATAGCATACTATTACAGATAATTTTCCACGAATATTAAATAAAACTCATAAAAATAATACAAGTTTAAAAATATTTTTCATTTTAATATCCGTAGAAAGCTGTTTGTAATACGATGCGATAAATAACTATAATTATATTATAATTAAAATTCTATTTCAAACATTTACTATAGAATAAAAAAATTACTAAGTATAAACAATAATTTAAATATACCTCTTCATTTTTATTCTTTATAACGTTTAATAAAAATAACTTGTACAGTGCGTACGCATCAGATGACTGCCGAGAAATATGTAAACAAAATCATATGATTATAGTATAGTACCAGGGATCTAAAGGGATAAGGTATTGGCCAAAAAATTTATATACATCCCCAATGATGATACATAAAATTACCCCTTTGATAGAATATAATTAGTTATTAAACTTAACTTAATAAACCAACAAATCAAAATATAAGCCCCCAAAGTTGTTAAGTCAGCGAATAAGAAAACGATGTTTTAAAACTTTAGGGACTAGTTTAATAAACAGCCTAATGTCCCCTCCATCCCTCAGTAAAGTACCCATGGATTTGGTTCAGGTTTCATTTAAAAAAGAATCCGGAATGTGAACAATTGTTAAAAAAATGTTTTAAACCCTATTTTGGAACCGGGGGTTCTAATTAACCTTTACATACCCCTAATGTTTAAAAATCTTTTTATATCCACGGAAAACATGTATATAATACGATCAGAAAATATCTAATTCAATCTTTGATTTTTACATGCTTTCGAGATAGCATGAGGGTGGGGGAGGGGGTCTAGAAAATCCACCATTTACACGAAATATGATTGGATGTTGTACTAGTAATTTTAGACCATCCAAATTATTTAAATTGCAACATGAGCAAGTTCCGTGGTACCAACCCCCCTCCCTCTAAAAAATGGACAGGGATAATAATTATAAACAATCAAAATATTTCCAATATGGCTTTGATACCGATTAATATCTACAGGATTAAAACCAGTCCTCCACCTTACTGAAAAATCATATTTAGCATTGTATTACAGATAATTTTCCAAACATGTTAAAATAAAAATCATAAAATTAATATCAGTTTTGTTAGCCCGGGCTTAGGCCCCTCGGGACAAGAAACTGGTTTAAATCTTATAATTTTTTAATGCAGTATCCGTGGAAAGCTTTTTATAATACGATCTAATAAATAACTATTCCAAATGTGAGTTTGTCTTGTTTTCTGTAGTGACGTGCACATGGTTTTGCTAGGGGGGTCACGAAGCGTACCGGAAAAATTTGACCATCCCACTTAAGAATTTTGACACCTCCCTATAACAAAATCAAGGGAAATGTAGCTGGGAGGTATCAGCTTAATGGGGGTATATTACAGACATCAAGAGGGGTGTCAGGGAGGCGTATCTAATACCCTAGGTGTCCACCCATGGGTTATTAGAGGAATTTTTTACTACGACAACTCCCTTTGCTATATTAGGGGGGTGTATACCTTGTCAAGGGGTGTAGCGAGGTGTATCTACCTCCCTTAATTTTACCAGTGGGGTGAATAATCTCCCGTCTACACGCCTCTTGTTGAATTTTAACTATCGAGGTAGATTGTTGTTCATTAGACGTAATAATTCTAGCTATAAAAAATCTTTTACATTCTTCAAAATTAGTAATCTTTTATAAGAAATGTCCCATTTCTTATTTCTTATCTAAGAATACAAGAGAGAGAGAGAGAGGACAATAGGATGTTTACTAGTCCCCAAAGGTGTATAATAACGTTTTCTTATTAGTTGGCTTAAAAACTGTGGGGAATTTTGAATTTTGATTGGTTGGTTTATTAAATTAAGTGTCCAAAGTTTCAAATGGGGTAATTTTGTGTATCAATATTGGGGATGTATTTCATTTTATCGGCCATTGTCTTATCCCTGAAGATTACCCTGTTTTTTTCAAAATGTGTAATTTTGTGTATCATTATTAGAATTGTATATTAATTCTTTGGCCATTGTCTTATCCTTTTACATACCTGAAAAGATTACCCCTTCTTTTCCAGAAGACTTTACAGAAGTAGAAGAGTGTAGTTCATGGTTGTAAATTACCAAATTAATTCAGTCTCTTCCGCAGATAAGCCAAGGCACGCACCCCCACATCACTCGCTTCTCTCTCCTGGTAGCCCCCCTCTCCCCCACGGCGTCGTGTAATATTGTTGCGGGTTAGTTGGATGTCAAATTACCGGCTAATTTCATTCCGCGAACATTTTCTCCGATAACCCCTCTTTTTATTTTTCAACTGATTTTTTTGGATCTTTATGAAAGCTGACTTTAATTATTTTTAATTTTAAAAAAATTAAAAATAATTAAATCTTACTGAGAATAAAATTTTAATATTAGAAATATAGTATTTCTATATAAATGAAAAATTGACTTTCATGGAATCATTAAAAATAAATATTAAAAATCTTTTAGTAAGTTTATTCTAATAGAAAAACCAATTTTACCTAATAAATTTCATATGTATTTTATTACATATGTTTTGTATCAAGTAGATTATATTAGCTGCCACTGTTTTAGGACCATGGCATTCTTCCAAAAGAGGGCAGAAAAGGGTTTGGAATATCGAAAGAGAATTTTTGTTCATATAAAAAATCTATTGAAAAAAGGTATAATTAATTAAAAATATATACTTCAAAAAGATTAAAACTGGGATAATTACTATTTCAACATTTGAGATAGATAATTTTCAATAGCTGATACGCCCCCAGAAGATTCTAAGGGCACTTAAGTAGGAATGGGGAAAAATCCCTCACCCCCCACCATTTTCAATATGAGTTGTAAAAGAAAAAGAAAAAAAAATATTTTTTGGGGTCATTATTTATTGGGAAAGTGGAGATACCCACCAACCGGGACCTTTTTTGAAGCTTCCCTGTAAAGGAGAACCATATCAGTTCAGCGGTTACCGAAATCCTTCACAACATATAAACAAAATCTACTTTATATAAAAGAATTATCTAAAACTGTAAAATAATTAAAGAGTCAGCTTTAATATAAAAAACAAAGACTTCAGTGAATGAGAAAAATCCCCCTCTATAAGTCTCACTGGTGTCTCATATTCTCATATTTCTAAAGCTTCCCATTGGTCACAACACTAAAACTTATGCTAATGGTTGTCACCAAAAAAAAGTGACTTCACTCACACACACGGAGTACAACAGTTTGAGTCCCCTCCAGTCAAGTTGGAACAGTCATACTTACAACTTTAAATGTAATTATAATGTGATTAATATTAAAAAGTAAAAAAATAATTGATATTAAAAAAAAATTATTTAAAATGGATTCAACGACCTCAGCACAAGAAAGAAAATCGAGTAGTAGGGTAAGACATTCCCAGTAACGCTTCCAAACCGATTAATATCCGTTGGTTAAAAACCGGTTCTCTGCCATACTGAAAAATTATGCATAGCATTATATCCAGTTTTCTACGAATATTAAAATGTACAATCATAAGATTCAAACTAGTTTTATTAGCCCGTACCTTTGGCATTTCGGAGCTAGCAAAACTAGTTTTAATCTTATAATCGTACCTTTTTATATCTGCGGAAAGCTGTTTGTAATATGATAATACATATAAGTATAATAAAATTTTAAACTTTAAGAAATTTTCCTAAAAAATATAAACTTTGAATTATTTCATATCATTCAAATCTATTATCTATTTAAAACAACCAATAATATTTAATTGTTTTCTGTATTGACTACTATAACAGCATAATGATAAAATTTTCATTTAAATAAACTTTAAATTTAATTAGCGAAAAAGTTGAAAGCAAAACAGTTTTATATTTTAAAAAAAGTTTCGGATCATGTTACTTGTCGATGCAGCGCTTATCACATGTTACTTGTAGATGCAGCAAACTCATACATGTTACTCGTAGATGCAGCAATATCCCCCCTCCATTCCCTGAGATACTAATATAATTATAAATAGAAACAATTTAGATTAATTCGTTAGCTAAACATTTATTAGTAATGGTTTTGAATATATGCAAAAATATTATTAAATAATAATACATGATATTGAATAGCAATCTGGTTTAATTTGGTTGGAATAGAAGGGAGGGAGGGGGTTGTACATAAAATTGCCCTGAGTTATGCTTTCCAGAGGGCGGAGATTTTTTTTAATCAAAGGTTTAATTTATAAATTGGTGAAAATTTCACAGGAGAAAAAGAGTGGGAGGAGTTTTCCTTGTATAGTTTGGTTCAAGATGAAGGAAGTTGTTTGGGGTTTTGAAGTTCTTTAGAAATGACTAAAAAGCTTATTTTCAATAAAAA
>LS046971.1:15071-27927 GCA_900241095.1 Acartia tonsa
TTTTGCCATTAGCTATTATTTACTATATCCGTTATATTGACAAAAAACATTGAGCAAATTGTTGGAAAATTTCTTTTTAAAAAAATGAATTAGTTCATATTTTCATTTATTGTTTTATTATGTAAACTAAAAGAAGTTTTTTTAAAAATGTTGTTGAACAAACAAAAAAATTTTTTAAAAAATATTTAGCTAATCATTTACTAATTTTATTATCTATTGTTAAGGCCTATTGTCTTTGTGTTGAATAGATTGATACATCTTGCCTCCTTAATCTTTCTCTCTGTTTCTCCTTCATATTTCAGATTATTTCCATGTTTAAATCATATCAACTGTGAAACAGAGATATGTTTATGGAAAATAAAGAAGAATCTCTAAATTATTTATTTACCTCTATGTCATTCAAAATCTTTCATATTAACAAGATTTTAAACGATATCTTAATTTTCAGCTTATAAATTAGATAGTTTGTTAAATTTTTTTTGAATACTTCAATTATAGGTTGACAGACAATTCTTTAATTCTAATATAAATTTGAATTTAAATTCTTATATGAAATAAATGAAATTGAGATTTAGAAAGAATAGTTATTTATCGCATCGTATTATAGACAGCTTTCCGCGGATATCAAAATGCAAAATTATAAGATTAAAACCAGTTTAGTTAGCTTCAAGGCGCCGAAGGCCCGGAATAACAAAACCGGTATCAATTTTATTTTTTTATTTTAATAATCATGGAAAGTTGTCTGTAATACGATGCTGTACATAATTTTTCAGTATGACCGAGAACCGGTTCTAAGCCAGCGGATATCAATCGGTTTGGAAGCCATACTGGAAAATAAAATTTGTTGTTACATCCCAGAACCAACATTCTCTTTACTATTTTACAGGGAGGGAGGGGTTATTGGGCTGTTTATTACACTAGTCCCCAAACATTTATAATAACGCTTTCCTATTCGTTGGCTCAACAACTTTGGGGACTATTATTGAATTTTGATTGGTCAAGTTGAGTGTCATACGTTTCAACCAATAATTGTAATCTCCAAATGGGAGATGTACATTTATTTATCAGCCATTGTCTTATCCCTTTAGATCCCTGACTATTTCAACTTTACCCATTCTCAAATATCTTATAAAATACGACCACATTCTTCAGGGATCTAAAGGGATAAGACAATGGCCGATAAATTGGTGTACATCCCCAATGATGATACACCAAATTACTTCATCTGTAGATTACGATAAGTGGTTAAAATGTTTGGACACTCAACTTAATAAACCAAACAATCAAAATCCACTAATGTCCCCTAAGTTGATAAGCAAAAGAATAAGAAAACGTTATTATAAAACTTTGGGGACTAGTGTAATAAACATTCCAATGTCCCCTTCCTCCCTGATATATTCTAACTATATAGAGTTATAAATAAAGTTAAACCCAACTTTTTCTTACATGAACAATAAAATAGGTTAGATCAAACAGATATTCTTATCATTTTAGAATGCCAACATTTATAATTAATATTATACAGTTTCATATGCTTCACGATTATACCTTATTGGTTAAGGACTCTTTATGCAAGATTTGAGACATACTATTTTTATTACTTGATCCGGGAGTTTTTATTACTTTTTAAAAATCACGAAACCCCAGCACTAAGAAATTATTTATCAAAGAAATTTATCATTCTGCAATGTATTAAATATAATTAGTAAAGGTTTTATAGTATATTTATATAAGAGGTTAGGGGCGCAGTATAGTAAAGTAACTTATTCTGTAAAAAAGTAAGATTTTTTCGTTTGTCCGATAGGATCTCAATTACCACTTCACTGTTTGATTTTCCATTTCAAAGTTTGACATTTATCCCAGTTATATTTAGCATACAAGCGCGTGCAAATTCTTCTGATAGTGAGATAATTTTCATTGGCATATCCTTAAAAATACAAATATTCATAAATAAACAAGTACATTTAGCGGACAAACTGTTTTTGAGATCCTGCTGGACACATACATATACAACTAAATAGGATAACTTTGTAGTACTTATCAGGAAAGGAGGGGACTTTGTGCTGTTTATTACACTAGTACCCAAAGTTTTATAATAACGTTTTCTTTTTTGTTGGCCTAAAATTTTTGGGGACTTTTATTGATTTTAGTTGGTTGGTGGATTAAGTTGAGTGTTCACACGTTTCAACAAGTTTTTGTTATATACAGAAGAGATAATTTTGTGTAGCCTCATTGATGATGTACTTCAATTTATCGACCATTGTCTTATCCCTTTAGATCCCTGAGTACAATACAATATACTGAAATAATATTATAAATTATTATTCTGCAAGCTTTCACATTGCAAAACTTTTGCCAATTGAAATTGCTTTACTTTTTCTGTTTTCGCAAAACAATTTTGTTCATGTAAGAAACGCAGCAATAACAATTCAATTCAAATTTCAAATAATAAGGATGACAACATCCATTCAAGCAAAAAAAATCTACATATCTGACTTTCTGATAACGATTATATAGTTGCTACGCTTTCTAAAGCATACCTAACTGTTATTAGGAATCATTACGCAAAGTTTGAAATAGGTAAGACAATTCTAACATGTCTAAATGAATGAAAAAAGCTAACCATTACGAACTGGCGGACGGACGGACCGACCCTGATTATAGAAAAGTGTCGCTTTTAAAAAGAATATTATAATAGAATTAATTAAACACTTCAACCTTTTTCTTAACAACATATTCATACTTTCCCTGCAAAGCTCTTGTAACTTTTACTTACTTAACCTAACCTTTCGTAAAATATAAAAAAGATTGGTGTTTGAAAGTATCAACTTATCTTCAATTTACATATCCTTGCACCTACAATAAAAATGGTTTATGAATTATTAACAATAGTTATTATAGGTTATCGATTTTGCTTTCAAAGTACATAATTTTCAAAGACTTAAAAACAAGGATGACAACATCCATAAAAGCAAAGCTCTGGAACAAGCATTATCATTTGTAGAGTGTCAGAACTGAATAAGCAGAAGATGAAAGCATGAGTCTAAAAAAATTGCAAGTAATTTTTTTTTGCAGAATTGCCTAAGTACAGGATATTGTTTAAGGACATACTTACATTTCAAACGTGTTCACCACTAATTTTATTCTACAGAAGGGGTAATTTTGTGTATCATCATTGGGGTTGTACATCAATTCATATGCCATTGTCTTATCCCTTTAGATCCCTAGATACAATTCTCAGAAAGAGCTTAAATTAAAAAATTGCAGCTAGACTTGTTTCCATTCAATGTAATTCTAGATTTCTGGCATTCTCTTATATACACAGAATAATTTCCTAGTAGTATGCATTGGATCCAGTGATTCAACCCTCCTAAATTCTCTTACACATAGAATAATTTCCTAGTTATATGCATTTGACCCCCAGGAAGGGAGGGAGGGGACATTAGGCTGTTTATTCTAGATATTGGCATTCTCTTATATACACATAAACTTCCTTGTAATATGCATTGCATCTAGTGATTCAACCCTCTTAAAATGAAGCCTAAAATCCCGAGAAAGAGACGGGACAATTGGCTGTTTATTACACTAGTCCCTAAAGTTTTATAATAATGTTTTCTTATTCGTTAGATTATCAACTTTGGGGACTTTAGTAAATTTTGATTGGTTGATCATTAAGTTGAGTGTTCAAGCGTTTCAACCACTAGCTTTAATCTAAAGAAGGGGTAATTTTGTGTATCATCACTGGGGATGTATACATCAATTGATCGGCCATTGTCTTATCCCTTTTGATTACTGATTGGATTCAGTAATACAACCATCCTAAAAAGTAGCCTAAAATCAGCTTAGGAACAAAAAGTTTAGATGTGTCGCTTTGTCTTTAAAATCTCTATAAAATGTTTTTTTTTAGTTTTATTATTTTAGTACAAACAATTGAGTCTTTGAAGTCTTTTTATACCTCGAATCAATTAATTTGAGTACCTTAAGAATGAATCAATTGATTAAAGACAGTGATCTAAAGGGATAAAACAATGGCCGACTAATTGTTAATACATAAAATTACCCCTTTTGTAGATTACAATTTGTGGTTGAAACTTATGGACACTCAATTTAATAAACCAACCAATGAAAATTTATTAATAGTCCCCAAAGTTGTTAAGCCAATGAATAAGAAAACGTTATTATAAAACTTTGGGGACTTGTGCAATAAACAACCCATTGTCCTATCTCTCTCTATTAAGAATGACTCAAAATTGATTACTATTAAAGAGGTCCTTTTAAAAAGATATGAAATTGTGGACCATTTTGTTTCATAGTAGCCAATTAATTTTTGGTCATTGCAAGCTGAAGCAACAGTTTCATATTAGATGCATTGCAGGGAGGGATGGGACAATAACCTGTTTATTACACTAGTCTTGAATTAAAATAATGTTTTCTTATTCGTTAGATTAACAACTTTGGGGACTTTAGTATATGTTGATTGGTTGATCAGTGAGTTCAAACGTTTCAACAACTAATTCTAAACTTCTGAAAGGGTAATTTTGTGTTTCATCATTGGGGTTGTGCATTAAATATCGTGTTTTCCCTTTAGATCTCTGAGATGCATTGGGTCATAGGGTTGTCAGAAGGGGTGTGCGAAGCTTACTACTCCCTTCCTTACGATTTTTGATTAGATGCATTGCAGGGATCTAAAGGGATAAGACAATGTCCGATAAATGGATGTAAATTACCCCTTATTTAAATTGAAATTAGTAGTTAAAACGTTTGAACACTCAACTTTATGAACCAACCAATCAAAATTAATTGAAGTCTCCAGAGTTGTTGAGTCAACGAATAAGACATTATTATAAAACTTTGGAGACTAGTGTAATATTTAGCCTATGGTCCCATTTCTCTCTAGATGCATTGGCGTCCACAGGGATTTGTCGAGAGGGTGCGCGAAGCTCACTTAAAAATGTTGGCTCCCTCCTTACGCTTTTTGACACCCCCACGCCGATAATGTTAACATCCTGATAGTCAAACAATTGTCTTTTACTGGTAAATTTACATAAAGCTTTATAAAGTGCCTAAAAAAAGAACGTTATTCTGGCCTATAATTGGCCAATTAAAATATATACTGGCCTGCCATTTGTAATTTAGTCTTTAGTCTATTGGCTTATCATTGGTCAAATGTATTGTATGACGTCATTTTTGCAGCTTACCTTTATTTACTCATTCTTCTTTATAAATATGCTTAAATATTTTCAAAATTTACACGATAAATAACATTTATAATTTCCCGTAATTTTAATGCTCAGTAAAAAAAATATGTAATTAAAAATGTTTAATGCTAAACATAGACAAATGCTAAATGAAAAAATTATTTCAGAAATAATAATCTAAAGAGATAAGACAATGGCCTATAAATTTATGTACATCCCCAATGATGATACACAAAATTAACCCCTCTGTGGATTAAAATTAGTGTTTGAACTTTTGAACATTTAACCTAAGGAACAAACCTTAATCAAAAGTGCCCAAAGTTATAAAGTCAATGATCAAGAAAACGTTGGGGACTAGTGTAATAGATATCCTAATGTTCACTCCCTCCCTGGAAATATTTACAATATTTTTAAACATTTAAAAAAAAATAATAATTATGACAGAAAAGTGAAATTTGAAATTGATTGTTTGCCAAAATATTTTTTGCACTAATCACCAATCCATCAAATTCATTGTCGATGCACGCTAAGATAGGCTGGCCACATTTTTCCCTTTTCTTCAATTTACGTTTTTTTCTCGCAAGACTACAGGGATATGGCAATGAATGGACTTATCATAATAATATCTAGAGGGCCTTGAGGATTGGTGGAGTGATATCGACAGCCTGCACTTTCAATGTAGTTTTAAAAAGAAAAATTAGAAGTTTTTTTATTAGGGGGGTCATATTTTCTTCACGTGATTTCTCTTGGGAGGGTGGTGGTACCCTCCCCCAAAATAGCTATAAACCTTCCCGGTACCTATGAGAAGCTACCAACTAAAGGAAAACCATATCGGTTCAGTGGTTAAAAAGATAATGAATTGACAAACGGGCAAAGTAAATTGTGACTATAGCAAAGACGACAACATCTATAAAAGCTAAGCTCTGAAAGGTAGGAAAAACGAATATTAACTCTTGTAGAGTGTCAGATCTGAATGAGCAAATGTATATAATGTATATTATTAAATCGTGTCCATTCGTTTCAACAACTAATTGTAATCTACAGAAGGGTTATTTTTGTGTATAATTATTGGGGATGTACAGTGTACACCTACTTATCGGTCATTGTCTTATCCCTTTAGATCCCTGCAAAAAAAAATTGTGTCCACCCTAACGACGAGAACCAAAAAAAAGTTTGTGTTCAGGAGCATAAAAGCAATTAATATAATAATGACTCTAGCATGGACTAGCGGGCGCACCACCACCACCACCGGGTAAAAACTCATCTAATTACCTTTAATAGGCCATTAAAAGGCCATACAGACAAATATTAAAGACATTAACAAATGACATAAAAATATTTAGCGACTTATGCGCATTTTGTGTGTGTGTGTGTGTGTGTGAATGCGTGTGTGTGTGCGAGCGGGGTATGTATCTAAAGGGATAAGACAATGGCCGATAAATTGATGTACATCCCCAATGATAAATTATCCCTTTTGCAGATTACAATTAGTAGTTGAAATGTTTGGACACTTAACTTAATAAAATAACCAATCAAATTCATAAAGTTGTCAATCAAGCAAACGAATAAGATAAAGTTATTATAAAACTTTGGGGACTAGTTATAATAAACAGCCCATTGTCCCCTCCTTCCCTGGTGGTTGGCGGCAATTTAGGGGAAAGTAATTTTTTTGCAAGTTTTTCTACTTTTAATAAATTATTGTTTTAATGTATAATTTTTAAAAGCAAAAATTTTCTATATTAAGGGTCGGTCATAATTGATCATATTTGTTTTTTTTCAAAAGCAGCTTTAAGCTACTAATAGCTTAGTAGAGCAAGGAAAGTTTTTCCATTTTGGCTTCGATACCTATTAATATCTGGTGGATAAGATCCGGGTCTCAATCACACTGAAAAATCATGTATCGTACGTTTTTATCCAGTTTTCTATGAATATAAAAATTTAAAATCATAATAAAAGAGGCCTTAAAAATGAGTATATTTTAAAGCTCTTTTTTCAAACAGATTTACCACTATAAATGTTTGAACTCTTTTGTCTGAATGTCTGACTTTTTTATTTTGCTTTAATGGATATTGCCATCATTGTTATGAAATATATTTACATGACTTTCTTAATTTGGATTTAATAATATAGCGAAATTATGATTAATGCTTTGTTCAAATTATTTAACTCATAAAACAGTAAACTTTTTCTTTATATGAAAACTAGCGGCTTCGCCCTGAGCCTCTAGGGGCTATGCCCCAAGAGGTTTGATCAACCCAATTTTTTGTATTTTGGATTTAAAAAGAAAAAGCAAGAAAAATATTTTTTTGGAGGGGGAATTTTTTTCTACTTGTTTTGAAGGGGCGGTTTCTCAATCCCCCTTTTTATTTATAGTTTTAAAAAAAAAATTTTTGGACGGGTATTTTTATTTATTTTTTTTTTGGGGGGGGGTGGATGTGTCCCATCCCCCAAGAAAAAAGCTTAAAATTATCCCAGGACCAGTAGGTATATCCCCTGAAGAGTAGAGCCCAATCGGTTCAGTGGTTACTTAAGATTCAGACGGACAGACAGACATCGTACTTTGTGATTATGAAAATATATTTTTTCCATGTTCAATGCAAAAATAAGCAATTAATCTTAATAGTTGCGTTTTTATAAGCATTCTTATATTCATAATTTCAAATAATTGATTGTTTTTCAAGACATCATTAATATCTCATTCTAGTTAAAATCTATCTATATTTAACAAGGATAACAACATCCAAAAAAAAGCGAAGCTCTGAAATGGTATGACAAACGAACAGAAACACTTGTAGAGTGTCAGAACTAAATAAGTAGACTAAAATGTATAAGTAAATTTTGTTACAACACTTATTTATTACAACACATACTTACATTTTTAGGACTTAATTATAGAGATGCTTCGATTGAAACATTGTACCTTGTTGTAATAGGATTCAGTATTCCAGAAATCAGATGAAATGATAATCCTATAATGATAGATCCTATAAAAAATTGTTTTCAAAAAGGTTAAAAATCAACATGTTTTAAACAAATGCACAGACTTTCTAATGGACGTTATGCAAAGTTTGAAATCGATAGAACAAGAACAATTCTAACAGGTCTAAATTGAGGAAAAGAGACAGACAGACCGACCCTAATTATGGAAAAACTAAAACTTAAAAAAGATATTAAATAGCATTGTTTAGGTTTAATTAAAAATCATAATTTTAAGGTTCCTCCGCTGGAAGGTGGATCACCCCTGAAAACAGAACTTCCATCAACAGCTGTTTATGGCTCATCAATTCATCCAACCCAGGTATTAGAGCTACATTAGATTAGAGTAAAACAATAGAGAGGGAAGGGTTAAATAACTGTATGTCCCCTTCCCGAGGACCATGTGCCGGCTTTATATTGGGCTTTTGAAAATCAACCAATAAAGTCGGGAATATTAGCACAGCCAAGTCGCTACAAAAGAGTAGAAAACAATTTGCCAGCAGACGATAAAGGTCCCAAACAGGGAGATCTAGGAAGTTGTTTGGTTATACATCTGTATACTATAAATTTATTAGAGTAACAGCATTTTTGCAAGCCGCTTCGCGCAACATCCTCTAATTTATTCAGACATTTTTATAAAAAAAGAAGAAAAAGACTTATATATAGATGTTTAACAGGGATCTAAAGGGATAAGACAATAGCCGATAAATTGATGTACATCCCCAATGATGATACACAAAATTATCCTCCTGCAGATTACAATTAGTGGTTGAAACTTTTAGACAATCAACCTTATAAACTAATCAATCAAAATTAACTAAAGTTCCCAATGTTTTTTCTGCCAACGTATAAGAAAACACTATTGTAAAACTTTGGAGACTCTCTCTCTAGGTTACACCAAGCATGATGTTGTGAAAATATTTTAGGATGTACAATCTCAGCATCAGTTTATCCAGCACCAACCAGATCCCAGGATCAATCATACAGAACAATCAAGATCTAAACTAGAACAGGTACGATACTCAGAGAAGGGGTAATTTTGTGTATCATCATTGGTTATGTAAATCTATTTATCAGCCATTGTCTTATCCCTTTATATCATACAGAATAATCAAGATCTAAACTAGAACAGGTACAAGAACCAGAGAAGGGGTAATTTTGTATATCATCATTGATAATGTAAATCAATTTATCGGCCATCGCCATATTTCTTTATATCATACAGAATAATCAAGATCTAAACTAGAACAGGTAAAATACTCAGAGATAGGGGAGTTTTGTGTATCATCATTGGTTATGTAAATCCATTTATCGGCCATTGTCTTATCCCTTTATATCATACAGAACAATCAAGATCTAAACTAGAACAGGTATAATACTCAGGGATCTAAAGGGATAAGACAATGGCCGATAAATTTATGTACATCCCCAATAATATACAAAATTACCCATTTTGTTTATGATTGTGATTGAAACGTTTGGACATTAAACTTTATGAACCAACTAATCAGCCAAAGTTGTTCAGCCTAAAACTTTGGGGATTAGTGTAATAAATAGCCTTATATCCCCTAAGTACAATACTTAATATGCTTTTTCAGTATGGTTTCAAAATCGATTAATATCCGCTGGATTACAACTGGTTCTCAGCCATACTGAAAAATCATGCATAGAATAGTATTATAGACTATTTTCCACGAATATTAAGATAAAAATCATTAAACTAATGACAGTATTGTTAGCATGGGCATTTTCCTCCTCATTGCAGTTTGCCTTTCTGTCTGTTTGATGTTCTTGTTCTTTTAAAAAGCGAAGCTTTTCTATAAATGGGCCGATCCGTCCGTCCGTAACGGATAGCTTTTTTTCGTTAATTTAGGCATTTAAGAATTGTCCTATCGATTTAAAACTTTGCATGATGATTCCTGTAGTAGTTAGGTAGATTTAGAAAGCGTAGCAACTCTGTAATCGTTACCAGAATATCCGTACGTCCATTTTAAATATGTTCATTTTAAAACTTTTTTTAACAATAATTTTTATGTGATAAAATTATCCGATTGATCTGATTTTGGATTACTGATTCCTATTACAATAAGGTACAATATTATGAGCGAAGCATCTCTGAAATAAAGTCTTTAAATGTTAGTATGTCCTTAAACAGAATTCTGTATTCAAGAAAATTTTGCAACAAATTTTCGTATAATTTTGTCATAACTTATATTTTCATATTTTGTATATTCAGTTCTGACACTACAAGCGTTAATGTTCGTTTGTCTTTCCGTTTCAGAGCTGCGCTTTTATGGATGTTGTCATCCTTGTTTAATATTTAATTTTTTTCAGGATAAGCGTAGCATCTACAAACACCCGTTATTCCCCCTGTTGGCTCTGTTATTTGAGCGGTGTGAGCTGGCCACCCAGTCACCTGACAACCAAGCTAGCGAGTCTTTCAACATAGGCATTAATACCAATTAATCCTTATAATTCAGTAACAGGATATGGTTCGATATGGTTCTCCTTATAATAATATTCACACTTATACAAATTAATATTTAACACTAAAATCAGGGCTCGGCCGCCGCGCGTAAGCCTCAGTGAAATCACACCGTGGCTCGCTCACTTATAGAAATGAGAAACTTATAAAAGTTTTACTCAACACACGAAATCGTAACAACTAACAATTTTAAAGAAGAATACGCATTTTACATTTCAGATATCTTAAAACTTAGATATATATTTTAACGAATTAGAAAAGTCAATTATGCACCCTAATAATGTTTAGGTATATAATTTACGTGGATAAATAAGAGGAAAATTTGTAGTCAATTTAGGACCTCATTTATCGGTCAGTTCGTTCATCCAGTAAGAGAGGGAATTGTAAGGGAGGGAGGTGCAGTGGATGGATGGTATCGTTGATTCAGCCACCTACGAGTACTTAATTAGAGTACATGAAAATCTGGTGCAACATCCAAGTAATAATATATATCCATTATTATAGCTAATAGATTATGTTAAAATTTACACCCCCCACCCCCTTTATTAGGGGATCTCAAGCAGAATATATACCACTGCCTGCTTCATAATTAGTTTTCTAACCTGTTGTTCTGAAAGGGACTCAATAAAGAACTTATCCATGGTTATGTGCAATATCAAGTCCACCTCCCACACTGCTTCAGGGGCCTCTAGGCCCATCACCATTAAAATTATTTTCTAGCCAATCCTAGACATGTTACTTTTTAATGGTACAATAAGTAAACCCAGGGATCTAAAGGGATAAGACAATGGCCGATAAATTAATGTACATCCACAGTACAAAAATAACCTTCTGTAGATTACAATTAGTGATTGAAACGTTTGGACAATCAACTAAACAATTAAAATTCCCCAAAGTTGTTAAGTCAACGAATAAGAAAACATTATTTTAAAACTTTGTGGACTAGTGTAATAAACAGCCCATAGTCTCCTCTCTCTCTGAGAGCAAAGTAAACCCCCAAAGAAAGAATATTATTACATAATTAATCCATAATAAGTCTGCACGGCACCAAATTTTACTTAAAAGTGTTAAAATAAAGGTTTTTGTGAGTTTTTTAAAACCTGCATATTCAAGGCTTCACTAAGATTTATAAGAGGGGACTTTGGGCTGTTTATTACACTAGTCCCCAAAGTTTTATTTACTCTTTTCTTGTTGGTTGGCTTAACAACTTTGGAGACTTTTATTAAATTTCGATTGGTTGGTTCATTTAGTTGAGTGTCTAAATACGTCAACTACTAATTTAAATCTACAGAAGGGGTAATTTTATGTATCATAATTGGGTATGTACATCAATTAAACGGCCATTGTCTTATTCCTTTAGATCCTTGCCTATTAATGCAACTGCTTTAAGATATTTACTATAAAACACACACACTTTCTAGGTAGATTGAAAGGTATTGTAACTAAAGCAGTAACTTTTCATAACCTTATGTATATAAAATCCTTACAATTTCTGTGCATGACGATTCACATTTTATCCCTAGCAAAAAAAAATCAGTGCTAAATTATAGTATGTGGGTTTGGGATAGCATGATAAAAATTAGCACAATTCTATGTTTGTCTATCTATAACCGATATTTTGATTTTTGTCTGCCGTGCTAATCATTCTGACAACTTAATTGTTGTATTCCTAAAAAAATTATAGTTAAACTATAGAGGATTTCCCCACCCCGAGGACCCTTTGAAATTTTCAATTGGGTCTTTGAAAATCAACCAATAGCGTCGGGAACAACCAAATCCCTACAAAAAGAACAAAGCAATTTGCAAGCAGTCCCCTACAGAAGGATCTAGGTAGTTGTTTGGTTATACATCTATATTTATACATTTATTCTTATATGTTCTTTTAATCTTGCTTCAATACATTTTGCTGTATTGAAACCAGACTAAATTACAGGGCTTGCTTTTCCTTGCTTTATTTACTTTTAGCTTTTTATTTCCAACATTAGGAAGGTGCGATTTCCTTGATTTTTGTACAGAGGGATTTATTTAAATTATTTCTGTAGATTTTTATGTGTTAAGAAACAAGGGATCTAAAGGGATAAGACAATGAACGATATATTGATGTACATTAAGATATATAAGTTTTCCGGAATTTTAATGTTAGGGGGAGATTTGAAATCTGCATCAAATTTTAAGGATTTTTTATAAAATTCGTTTT